>JASDDO010000022.1:900136636-900214796 GCA_030015575.1 Agapanthus africanus
GGGATCGTTTCTTCTTTGGCCGCTGATAAGGCCGGAGAAGGGTTTGATATTTCCTCTCTGTCATCCTCGATGATTATCGACAGATCTTCGGTCGGTGGTTCTAGCTGGATCATCATTCCAACCATGTCTTGGAACAAGAGAGCCATCTGTTTTATGTTAGCAGCAGCTTGCTCAGCGACTTCTTTGTCCTTTCTTTCGAGTACCCTTCGCAGAAACTCTGTATCAGTCTCTAGCTCTTGGCGTTGTTCAGCCTCTTTGTCCGGAATTTCTTTCTGTCCAGTGAGTGCTGTCATTTTGTTCAGCATTTCTTAGAGATTTTGTTGTTGCTCCTGAGCCTTTGTCAGTGATCGAGTTTGCGGTCGATGACTTACCGAAACATGGCTCCCTTCTTGCCCATTGGTCATATAGACCGTATAGACGATAATACCCCCAGGTTTGGGGCATTTAAATCCATCGCCTTTAGAATTTGCCGCGGACGATAGAGTTTTCTCCATCCTCGTTCTTTTATGAGAGATTGGAGTTGAAGGAGCCATTGTGATAGGCACCTGTTTAGGAGAAATCCCCCATTGTATGGCAGTGGAGTGGTCTTTTTCTTGTCGAACATTCGATTTCTTTGGCCGACAAGAGTAGTTTTAGTTAATCACAGAGTCTTGGACTTTTTGACAGACCCTATAAATTTGCGAGGAGAGCAGCTGATAAGGCCACTCCGGCTTTGCTTGCACTGTAATTTTTGCAGGTGGGGGTGATTTCTTTAGCACCGCCGTTGGGAAGTTTTTATGCACCTTCTTAAGTGGTTCAAAATTGTTCCCAGTTGGAACAGCAGTGTCGACCACCACCATCGGAGCTGGTGGGGTGAGTCCAGAGGGGGAGTTGCTCCCAGCTTCTCTCACTCAACGCCAGTGGCGAAGTCGAGCGTGTCTTGCTAAAAGGATCGCCTCAGTTTTGAAAGCGGCTTCATCATTCCCCCGGCTTTGCTTAGGGATTTCAATCGGCATCATCCTGTTGAAGACCGACGTCTTTGACGGAGTTTATGGAGAACCGGCCAATCTTTCAAAGACTGATCGTTTGATGGGGGAAGCATCTTTGACGGCTTCACCTGTAACCGGAATCGGGAGGGCTAGCCATTTTGGGGTATCCCCTTAAGGTATCACTAGCTTCTTTATGGGCTCGTTTGAGTTCTTGCTCAGCCTGTTAAAGTCTGAGACGCCAGAGTTTGACGGCTTGTTGATGGGGGCCGTCATGGTTGCCAGTCGATCGAAGACCGACCTTCTAGGAGCTTCTTCTTACGGCGTTGAGGCACTAAAACTCACAGGTAGGAGCATGGTCCCGAAGAATAGTCCGGTAGTGGCTTGTGTGACCTACCCCTCCGGGATTGAGAAAATAGAGGCCGTGTTGGGCCCATAAGTCACTTTTCTAGTTGGGATGGAGCGGGTGTTGCTGTTGCATGAGGTGCAGTTGAGAGCCATTGATTTTCTGCACAGGAGCAAGACACCAAGTTTCAGTACCTCGAATCCAAGGGCAACCATAGTGAACCGCGATTTTGTTCGCGAAATATGACACAAGTGTGGAGTGGAAAGAGGAAAAGGTCCCACCGGGCGTGCCAGAATCTGTTTGCCACCGAAAGACTGGACCGAGACGTTGGGACGTCTGGCCTGAATTTAGGGGCATATGCTATTTGGACTTACCCATCCACCTCTCCGAAGATACCAAGTTGACTTATGGCACCATATATCGGAGATTTAGATAGATGCGACCATTGTAGCAGACCTCATCAGATTCCTCCTCATTTGTGATGGGTTTTTGATTATGGGAATGCTCTTCCGTGCAGGCACAAGCCCCTGAAATTAATTACGTTATCTCGTTGCGATACCCACTTTCTCCTTCTTCGGCAGTTCACTTCATGTCGTGTGTATTTTTGTTTATTTTGGTTGCCCGTGGATTGTATACGGAGACTAGTTTATGTCGTCGCCCGTAGAGCGTGGATCAGTCTAAATCCATATATTTTAGATTTGGATTTGGGTTTTGAACTTAGGTTATATGTTCCTTTAGTTCAAAAATATTTTGTTTGGTTTAAGCACCGTTAATCTAGTTTAAGATTAAGATCAGCTTAAATAAATGAGCGTGTAGGCTCAATTTATTTTGTAAACTAAGGATATGTTAGTCTTATTTGAGACTAAGATCAACTTAGAAATATTTTCATAATCATTAAATTTATTTAAGATCCAACAACAGAGTATTTGGGCTCAACTGTAAAAAACTTCAGAGAGGCATTTAGCCAATTTGGGCTTGGTCTGTTTAGTCTTTTCTTCTTTCTTTTCTTTTTTTTGTTCAAAAGTGCTAAGCACTTATTTGGGTTTTATTTGCTCAGTCTTTTTCCTTTTATGCAGCAGTGCTAAGCACTTATTTGTGGCTCTGGCGCTCACATGTGTATCATGTGAGGCACTCGGTCATGGGCGCTGCCCAATAAGTGCTAAGCGTTTTAGTCATTTTGACTAAATATGTATAGTGCTAAGCACTTTTATATAACGCTCACGTGAGGAGTATGTGCGGCGCTAGGATGTGGGAGTTGCCCAATTGATGCTAAACACTCAGTCTTTTTGGCCGAATATGAAATGCTAAACACTTTTACTCAACGCTCACATGTCTTTCACGTGAGGCGCTGGCCTTCAGTTTTGAGCGCCCACGTGGGAAGCACGTGAGGCACTAAGCCCTTTGTTGGGGGCGTTCACGTAGGAAGCACGTGAGAGGCTGAGTCCTTTGTTTCGGGAATCTTTTGGACGCTCACGTGTTTCACGTGAGGCGCTGAGTCCCTTTTCTTTTTTTTTTAGAGATTTAATCTCTGTTAATGATATTTTGACCATTAATGATCACCAAGATCTTTGTTTTAAAGATCTAGGATCAAGTTTTCTTTAAGAACTAAGTTCTTATGTTTTTTTTATAAGAACTAAGTTTTTTTAGGGTTAAATCATGTTTTCAAAGAAATTAAATTCCTGGGACATGTTTCTTTTCTGTCTTTTCATTTTTTTTCTAGTTCTTTCCCCTAGTTTTTGAGTCCGAAGGACAGAATCTTCTCGATGAGAATTAAATTCTCAGCTTTTAGAAGATTTGACTTACGGATCTCAGATCCAGAGAAAAAACTAATTTCTTGTGTTTTGCTTACGCTAGGCAAATGAGATATTTTTAATCTCTTCTTTTCTTTATCTCAGATTTAAGAGAGCAAGGATCTTCTTCTTTTTTTTGGAGAATTAAATTCTCGGTTTTTTTGGAAAACTTGTGGGGTCGATTCTCTATATGAGACTTGAATTCTCAAATCCTTTATATAGAAGAGACAAATTGTTAATTAATTTGAGAAAATCTCTCATTTGAGAGATACCAATTGATTAATTGGTCTCAAAATTTGTTCGGGTGATTTTATCCATCGTTGGATATTTGATCCAGTAATTTTCTGTTTTACAGAATATATTTTCTTGTTTTTAACAAAATTGGGAAAATATTTTCCATATATACAGAATTTTATTCTGTCAAACGGTGATTTTTAATCAGCATCGGATTTTAATCTAAGGGCTCTCTATTTTACAGAGAACAATCTTTCTTTATTTAGAAAGATTGGGGAAATATATTCCCAAAATAGAGTTTAATTATATTATTGGATTTTTGATCCAATCGAGAATATCTTTCTCACTTAGAGAGAGACTAGGGAGATATTTTCTCCTAATAAAATTTAATTCTATCGTTTGATGATTTATCATCACTGCTGGATTTTTGATCCAACGGCTATGTTTAATAGAGAATATCCCAAGTTTTAGAGAAATAATTCTCATGTAGAATTTAATTCTACCCGCTTTAGTATGGGCGCTGGCGCTCACGTGTTACGCACGTAGGCGCCACTTCAGAATTAAATTCTTATTTATAGCAGGCGCTCCTGTGCTTTGCATATTGACGCTTACGTGAACTTCATGTGCAATGCCACTATAAGATTCTATCTTATAAGACTGGCGTCGGCGCTGGCGCTCTCGTGGAGAGCACGTGAGGCGCTGCCTCATTGGAATTAATAGAGTTTAGATCTTATTATTGTGTTTAATTATTAAGGGAACATGGGGTATGGTGAATTAAAATGAGACATTAAAATGATATAAAAGAGTGTTAATAAGGTATATGAAAGGTTTGGAGTTCACTGGTTTGAATAGGGTAGTTTGATGCATAGAAATGAACAGGTGGAAGCTCAAGAGACGCACGTGCACAGGCGGGGGATGTTTGGTGTAACATGAGTCGATCAAACATGGGTAGGGGCGGCTCCAAGTCGGCCAAAGGGGTTAGGGTTCGCGTCGGATGTTCGGTTCAGTACAAGTAGCCCATTTTCATATATCTTTTTCTTTAAAACTTTTCGAAACCACATCAAATGCCCGTGAAACTTTTAGGAACTCTAAAACGATAAAAATAATTTAAATAAAATAATTGGGGATGCCGGGATTCAAACACGTGGGCTATGGAATAACAGTGAAGAGTCTTAACCAATGAGCTATAAGAAGTTTATTACTTTTATTTAACAAGAATAACTCATAACTCGTTAACAGAACAGAAATACACTCTTTTATTAATATTGAATCAATAAAAGTGTATAAAAATTTTAGGGTCGTTATAAAAAATAAAACAATACAAGAACAAGAGAATTAAATCAGAGAGAGACACGGTATTTGTTAACGAGATTCACCCACTGTATGGCTAGTCCCCGGTAGAGCGAAATCTGCAAAACTTTCACTAATGTTTTAGTCAAGATACACCAAGAGCAAACCCTAGGATATTTCTTTCAAATCTCTCTTAGTCGTCACACTCTTTCTATACAATTTAATGGCCTTCTATTTTTCCATATGAGAGACTTTATTATAGCCTAACCCTAATCTCATTTAAATTAGGATTCAAACCGAATATTATAAATATTCGGTTCACACAGAAAACCTACACGCAGACGTCTGATGATCAGTTCGACATACGTCTGCCGCCTCTCAGTATTGGCTTCAGCTGCTTGGTCAGACATTTGCCACTTCTTGGTCAGACGTTTGCTAATGCTCTGGATTTGGTTTCTGAGCTTGAGCAGACGTCTGCCACTCCTTGGTCAGACGTCTGGCTTCGCTCTAGAGACGACTCAGACCCTTTGACAGACGTCTGCCAGTTTGGCCTTCAGACGTCTAAGCTTGCTCTAGACCTTTGCTCAATACTTCGTGCATGGTCGGACGTCTGAACCTTCTTGTTCAGACATCTGAGAAAGATTCCCTACAATTCTATCATAGGAGTCGGGGTAAACAAATATATTTATATATGATCAAATTATATTTGTTTGATACACTATTTTCGGTATTACTGGAATATTAATCAAATAAATTTCACGTGCATAAAACTCGTAGTAAAAAATATAAATGATTGTGGTGTCATATTTTAAAATTCCTTTTAAGCTGTCAAAGGCGCTCGATCAGTTTATTATAATAAATTTTAGATCGGCAATTTTATAATCCAATGTTTTGAAATCATGTATCCTTTGTCGTTGCACCTATTCACCAGCGTCAAAGTACTTAACGTATTATTATTTGGAAAAACGGTTCTAACCGACTCTTTAGATCACAAATTAAGGAGTTGGCTATGTGGTATCGTTCTAATATATCGCTTTTGGTTCATGAGTTATAAATGTTTATACTCTTTTGTTAGCTAAAGTATTTCATAATGCTATCTTATGGATGACTCTTTAGGCTTTAGGTTGCTTTATAAAATATCATCGGAACATATCTTCTTCTCTTTTAAATAAGAATTTTTGTTAACATGTTGATGATGCTCAATATTGGCGATACGAGATCAGGAAACGTGGAGGATGACATGTCCTAAGACCCGGAAGAAAAGGCCCACAGAGGCCGACCAGGCCATCCTTGTACCCGACCTGCAAGCACAAGCTGGCCCTCCTCGGGGTCCCCTGCAAATTTGCCTCCTCGGACCCTCAGCTCGCCCCGGGCTGCCACGGGACCAAGACTCCTCGACCCTCTTGCTCGGTTCCGAGCTCCCCAGCCGAGGCCGTCCTCCTCGGCCCTTCCGACCGACCAACTCCACCACTCGCAGGCGTAACCGCCGCTCCGCAAATCTCGCCACGCGCAGATTCTCCGCCAGCAACGTCCCACGTTCCACGCCATTACGATTCCCATTAATGGGTGATCCGCTCTTCACGCGGGCGTGACGTCGGGAGCATAACGGCCGGTGAGACTCTCGCGCCTACCGCTGCGTGCCGCCGCCGATATATAAACCCCCATCACAGAGGGGTCAAGTAAGCCAATTCTACTCCACTAAGCCGTTACTCTGCTCGGATCTCTAGACTAACTTGATCGTCGGAGGGTCCTCGGTGGTACCAAACCACCCCGGGACTTCTTTGCAGATGCTCGGCGCTAAAACTCCTTAAATCACCAACCTCACCAAAACCCATTAAGATCCACACGCAACAGAAGATCACCACCAAAATCCACCGGGAGATCAACGGAAGACAACATCTGACGGAGACCTGAAAAGAACCTCCATCAGTTGGCGCCGTCTGTGGGAACTAACTCCATAAAACACAAAGTTGGCCTTTCGATCTCCGCCCACATGGCAACCGATCCCCCTGAAGATCCAAACACCCATTATCGCCTCCCTCACAACGGAGGCGCGGGCGAACCCTCACCGAATGTCATCGGCTCCCCCGCTGGCTGCCATTTCACAAGCTCCGGCGACCGCCCGAGCAAAAGGGCTAGAGGCCGAGAGCCCATCACCTTTGGCGACGAGGATCTCCATGGCATATCTGTGCCCCACAACGACCCGCTGGTGATCACAGCCCAAATCCACCAGTACGAGGTCCACCGGATACTCATCTATTCGGGCAGTTCGGCGGACATCCTCTTCCACGACTGCTTCCTACGTATGGGGCTCGCCCCAGCAGACCTGAAACCGACCTCTCACGTCCTCTCGGGGTTCACCAACCACTCCATCCCGACGCAAGGGGTTGTCACCCTGCAGTTCACGATCGGGGAGCCCGGCCACACGCACACACTGCCTGTGGACTTCATCGTAGCAAAAGTTCCGTCGGCCTACAATATCCTCCTCGGCCGCCCGACGCCGAACTCCCTCCAGGCCCAAATCTAAACCTACTACCTGGCAATAAAATTCCCTCTTGATCGAGGCGGGATAGGTCGGGCATACGGGAGTCAGCGGGTCACGAAGATAGGCCTCACCGAAACGTCTTCGCCCGAGCAGCATGGCGACGGCACCGAGGCGTGTGACGACATCAAAGGTTCCCTGGACACCCGAGACGAGCGGAAGGAGGTCCGTGGAGCACCGGTCGAACCTCTGACCGAGGTGCCCCTAACAGAAGGAGATCAGGGAAAGACCGTCCAGGTCGGGTCGCTCCTGACGGGGACTAAGCGGGATGACCTAATCAGATTCCTCAGAAGCAACTCTGACGTCTTCGCCTGGGCGCCTGCTGACATGCCTGGGATCGACCCCAAAATCATCTCCCACAAGCTCGGAGTTGATCCTGCGGCCCGGCCCGTCAGACAGAAGAAAAGAAGCTTCGCCCCGGTCAAACAAAAGGCTATCGAAGAGGAGGTTGATCGGCTCCTCGCCGCCAACTTCATCATAAATGTGCCCTACTCGGAGTGGCTGGCAAACGTAGTTCTGGTCAAGAAGTCAAGGGGGAAGTGGCGTATGTGCGTCGACTTCACTGACCTCAATAAGGCCTGCCCCAAGGGCAACTTTCCGCTCCCCCGCGTAGACCAGCTCGTCGACAGCTCGGCCGGTCATGAGCTGTTGAGCTTCATGGACGCTTTCTCTGGCTACAACCAAATCCGTATGAATCCTGAAGACGAAGATCTGACCGCATTCACAATGGACCGGGGAGTGTACCGCTACAAGGTGATGCCCTTCGGCCTCAAGAACGCCGGGGCCACGTACCAAAGGCTGGTCAACCGCATGTTCAAGCCACAGATCGGCAGGAATATGGAAGTCTACGTTGATGACATGCTCGTCAAGTCCATCTCGTCGGCCGACCATGCCAAGGACCTGGGTGAGGCTTTCGGAGTGCTCCGCAAATTCAACATGAAGCTAAACCCCGCCAAGTGCGCATTCGGAGTCACCGGGGGAAAGTTCCTCGGGTTCATGGTCACTCACCGCGGAATTGAAGCTAACCCAGAGAAGATCGACGCTATCCTGAACATGGCCACGCCCAAGACCAACGTCGAGATCATGCGGCTCACGGGGCGGGTCGCCGCTCTGAGCTGTTTCATGTCCAGGTCGGGGGAGAAGTGCCTCCTGTTCTTTAAGGCGCTGAGGAAAATTCCGAGGTTCGAATGGTCGGAGGAATGCCAAGCCGCCTTCGACCAATTAAAGAAGCACCTTGTAACACTGCCGCTGCTCACCCGGCCAGTAGAGGGGGACAAGTTGTCGTTGTATCTGGCAGTATCCGACCAAGCAGCAGGCTCGGTGCTCGTCCGGGAGGCCGAGGGGGCGCAGAAGCCGGTGTACTATGTGAGCTACGTGTTTAAGGACGCGGAAACAAGGTACCCCGCCATAGAGAAGATTGTCTTAGCCCTCGTGGTAACCTCGCGGAAGCTGCGGCACTACTTCCAAGCATACACCATCATCGTCCTCACCAAGCGCCCGTTGGGAGCTATCCTAGCATCATCGGAATCCTCGGGCCGCCTAGAAAAATGGAGGTGGGAGATATCTCAGTTCGACATAAGATATCGCCCGAGGAAAGCCATCAAGGCGCAAGCCCTGGCCGATTTCATCGTTGAATGCACCATCCCTAGCAAGAAGCTGGAGTCCGCGCCGCCACTCTCAACCCAGTGTCCCGTCCCGGAAGGCCCTGGCTCGGTTCCGGAGTGGGTCATCTACGTCGACGGGTCTTCTACCGAGGAAGGCTACGATGCCGGCCTCATTATCCGGGGCCCAAACGAAGCAGAGATGGAGTATTCTTTGAGGCTCGGTTTCAAAGTATCGAACAATGCGGCAGAATACGAGGCCCTCCTGACCGAACTGCGCATGGCCGTCGGGCTGGGGCTGAAGATAAATCGAATCCGTAGCGACTCGGCCCTTGTTGTTGGTCAAGTGACCGGCTGCTTTGAAGCTCGAGAGCCCCTGATGATGAAGTACCTAGACGAAGTGAGGAAACTCCGAAGAACTTCGACGAAGTCCAGGTAGAACAAATACCCAGGCAGCTGAATGCCAAAGCAGACGCCTTGAGCAAGCTGGCTTCGTCATACTCGGCCACCAATAGGCGGTCTATCCTCTTCGAAACCTTGCTTTGACCCAGCGTGGGAGACGGAGCGATGGCACTCCACGTGTACGCGGCGCTGGAGAGCGACCAGGACTGGAGGAAGCCCCTCGTGGAGTTCCTGAAAGACGGCGCACTCCCGGAGGACCGGGCAGCCGCCCGTCGTCTCCGGGCCAAAGCCCGCCACTTCATCTGGAGCAACGTGAATCTGTACAAGAAGGCCTTCACTCAGCCCCTGCTCCGGTACGTTGACGCCCACGATGCCGACTACGTCCTTCGGGAAATCCATGAAGGGGTGGGCGGTGCACACCAGGAGGCTCGAACCTTGATCCAAAAAGCGTTACTCTAAGGGTACTACTGGCCCACCATGCACGAGGATGCCCTGAAGCTGGTCAGGAGATGCAAGAGCTGCCAGCTCCACGGTAGCATTCCCCGCCTCCCGGCTACCGAGCTGACCGCCCTGACATCCCCATGGCCGTTCACTCAGTAGGGGTTAGATATGATCGACCAGTTCCCTACCGGAACAGGCGGGCACAAATACGTCCTCATCGCGGTGGACTACTTCACCAAGTGGATCGAGGCCATCCCCATCAGGAAACCGGACGCCGCCACAACCATCAAGTTCCTGCAAAACAACCTGATACTCCGGTTTGGCATCCCGAGATGCATCGTCACCAACCACGGGACGAACTTCGAGAACGAGAAAGTGAAGGACTTCTGCAAAGAGTACCATATCCTCATGAAGTTCTCCACAGTCGCGCATCCCCAATGCAACGGGCAGGCCGAGGTCGCTAACCGAGACGTCCTCCGAGGTCTCCGGACCCGCCTAGAAGGGCGACAAGGCAGTTGGGTCGAAGAACTGCCCCGGGTCTTATGGGCCCTGCGCACGTCAAAAAAGACTCCCACCAGGGAGACCCCCTTCAGCCTCTGCTACGGGACCGAAATGATGGTCCCAGCGGAGATTGGGCTACCCAGTCACCAAGTCGAGCACTTCGACGATGACGCAAACACCTCGGCACTACGGACCAACCTCGACATCTTGTTGGAAAAGAGGGATCGGGCTCAGATCAGAGCTGCCGCCTATCAACAACAAACGGCCCGATACTACAACGCTCGGGTCAAACACCGCTCCTTCAAGACTAGGGACCTGGTCCTGCAGCGGAACGAGTTCACCGACCAAGGCAGGCTTCACAAGTTCTCCCCAAAGTGGGAGGGTCCCTTTTCTCGTCTCTGAGGCGCTTCCCGGCGGAGCCTACCGCCTACAAGAAGCGGACAGACGAAAGTTTCCACGGCCTTACAACGCCGAGAAGCTCAAGCTATACCAGTGAGGTCAAAGCCAGCGAGTGTGTACCACCCCCCTCTTTTTCCCTTTCGCAAAGATGGTGTAAAGCGTTCTCTAAAATTCTTGTCCATACGAATAAAGAAACGTCGAATCATTCCGAGTGGAGTTCCATCTTTACAATTCAAGGCCCTCGCCAAGAGGCGTCCATGCAACACACTGCCCGGCTATCCTTAGTGGACTTCCTGTAGCCCCCTGATGCTAAGGACCAAAAAGCCCTCCCAGAGGAAGTCGAGCCCGAGGATCCCTCGCTCGGTTATCCCCAGCGGGCAGCTTCCCTGCCACAACGCCGGGGATCAAAAAGCCCTCCCAGAGGCAGTCGAGCCCGAGGATCCCTCGCTCGGCTATCTTTCAGGACAAAAGCCCTAGCCAAGAGGCACCGGGCAGTAACCCTGCCCGGCCAAGGGTCCTTGGTAGGCTTCTACAGCCCCTCCCGTGCTATGGACCAAAGTCTTCCCAGAGGCAGTCGAGTCCTTGCTCGGCTATCCCTGGCTGGTAGCTTCCTACCACAACCGACAGGGATCAAAGTCCTCGCCAAGAGGCACTGGGAAGTAACCCTACTCGGTCCCTGTCCTGAAAGATCAAAGCCCTCGCAAGAGGCAACCGAGTAGCTACCCTACTTGGTCATCTATGGCTGGTAGCTCCCTACCCATGACGCCAGGGATCGAAACCCTCGCAAGAGGCATCCGAGCGGCTGCCCCGCTCGGTCATCCCAGGCTGGTAGTTGCCTACCCACGACGCCAGAGATCAAAGCCTTCGCCAAGAGGCAACCGCGCAACTTCACTGCTCGGTCATCCTTAGTGGGCTTCCTACAGCACCTCCAACACTAAGGATCTAAGCCCTCACCAGAGACGACCGAGCAGCTACCCTGCTCGGTCATCTCCGGCTGGTAGCTCCCTACCCATGATGCCAGGGATCGAAGCCCTCGCAAGAGGCATCCGAGCGGCTGCCCCGTTCGGTCATCCCATGGCGGTAGTTGCCTACCCACGACGCCAGAGATCAAAGCCCTCGCAAAGAGGAGACCGCGCAGCTTCACCACCCAGTTATCCTTGGCGGGCTTCTTACAGCCCCACCAACGCTGAGGATCCGAGGCCCCAAAAAGGGGCAAAAAATCCATCGAAGTCTAAGCGATCCCCCCCGGCTCCGGGGCCATAGAGGTGCCTCCTCGGCAGCGCTTGGCAAGTGATGGAGATACAAGGTCGGCAGCGCTTGGCAAGTGATCGAAATCAACCTGACGAACGATCACTAGACAGATAGCTGACCCAACAGTGCAAGCAGAGATATTTTACAAACATTCTTCACACACAGAAGATGAAATGCAAACCGATGAAACAAGAATTTTCTTTTATTACCAAAGGCAATGTTTTTACAAAGGGTATTCTGGGGCTCCCCAGCCCTACAAACTGCCCGGAGGCTTACTTCGGTCCCCTCATCGCTGGCATCACGGCCTGCCAGGGGCTTTACCACTGGAGATTTCGCCACCAGGGGCGCGCCCTGCTCCCCTCGCCATCTTTCACCGGATGCTCGCCACCGGAAGCGGAACCCGAGCGCGAAGCTCGCCATCGTCGAACTCAGGAAGCTGCTCCTTCACGGCGTCCAGGGCCTTGTTCCACGCGACGGCAGAATACTCCCCGAGCTTGACGTAAAACTGCTCTGACGCCTGATAATTGGCCACAGCTTTCTTAGCCCGAGCCTCGGCAACCTGGGCCTCCAGAAGCGCTGCCTCAGCATCTCCCCTGCTGGCGTCCCTCTCCTTCTCCATGGCCGCGAAGCATTCGGCCAGATCTACCAGCTTCCTATCAGTAAACCCGGAGGGACGCACTCAGACGACGATGGACACCCCGATTCGCTGAATTGGCAAGTTCCGCAGCCTCCGCCCGGGCTGCCAGGCCGTCGGCCCTTGCCTCTCCAGGCGCAGGTCACGTCGCAAAACCTCGACCTCCGAGGGAAACGCTTCTACTGGCCTCGGTGCGTGGAACACCCCCTCGGCCTCCATACGAGCGGTAAGGGCGCAGTGTTGAAGGATCTGACGGAAAGCGGATGAGAAACCAGGAGGCCCTCAAGCCAAAGAAAGGAATACCAGAAAAACTACACGTAGAGGAGTTCGTACCTGAACCGCCCCCTGGGCCATGGCCTCCAGTTAGGCCCTCAGGGAGCCATGCTGAAGCTTTCTCCTGGCCGACTCCTCCATCCCGGCGAGCAGGCCAGCAGAAACGGAAAGCCCAGACAGAACCGTGAAGACGACGCCCTCCTCCTGCACGGAAATCCCCTCAGGGACCCTCGACGACGACGCGCGAGAAATTGTCCTCTTTCTCTTAAGAGGGGCCGTCCTCGCCCTCCCCTCTGTCCCCCGTCTGGAGCTCGGATAACTGTGGACGTCTCTGGCCGCCGCCGGAGCAACCACCAGGAGCCGTCAACGAAGCAGATAGCCCTATCGCCGGCAGAACATCTGGCGCAGGGCATGAGCCAGCCAGGGGCTAGGCCGCGCCACTAGCCTCCCTCTGGCGCGAGCATCCCAAAGAGTGGGAACGAACCATGTATTCAGAAAGAAGATGAGCACCGAGCAACTGGGACTTAAAAGAGGGAAATATTAAGGAGTAGGGGCCCAAGGACGGGCCCCACCCCTTTTTTATTGCTGCAAGCGGCCACATCTAACGACGCCCGTCATCTCCCGCCGAAACGACTCCTCGCGTCCAGCGGCTCCAATCGCTCCACGTGTCGATCCTGCGCTGGACCGCATCCCATCAGACGTCGCAGGCCTGCATACGTCGCATCGACCAATGGACGCTTAACGCATGGACCGTCGCTTCAGTGGCAGAGTGCACAAACCGGCGCACCTTCTTTAAATGCTGAGATCTCGCCCTGATTCGCTAGCAGAGAAGACAACTGACAGCCCGAGGACTCGTCCCGACAAAGCCTTAGGAAGGAGCTCATCTCGGGAGGCCTGGCAGTCCACTCCTGACCCGACCCGCTAGCTGGTCGAGACAAGAGTGGGGGGCTAATGATGATGCTCAATATTGGCGATACGAGATCAGAACACGTGGCGGATGATATGTCTCAAGACCCGGAAGAAAGGGCCCACAAAGGCCGACCAGGCCCCCCTTGTACCCGACCTGCAAGCACAAGCTGGCCCTCCTCGGGGCCCCTGCAAATTTGTCTCCTCGGCCCCTCAGCTCACCCCGGGCTGCCACAGGACCAAGACTCCTCGACCCTCTTGCTCAGTTCCGAGCTCCCCAGCCCAGGCCGTCCTCCTCGGCCCCTCCGACCGACCGACTCCACCACTCGCAGGCGTAACCGCCGCTCCGTAAATCTCGCCACGCGCAGATTCTCCGCCAGCAACGTTCCACGTTCCACGCCATCACGATTCCCATTAATGGGCGATCCGCTCTTCACGCAGGCGTGACGTCGGGAGCATAACGGCCGGTGAGACTCTCGCGCCTACCGCTGCGTGCTGCCGCCGCTATATAAACCCCCATCACAGAGGGGTCAAGTAAGCCAATTCTACTCAACTAAGCCGTTACTCTGCTCGGATCTCTAAACTAACTTGATCGTCGGAGGGTCCTTGGTGGTACCAAACCATCCCGGGACTTCTTTGCAGGTGCTCGGCGCTAAAACTCCTCAAATCACCAACCTCACCAGAACCCATTGAGATCCACACGCAACAGAAGATCACCACCAAAATCCACCGGAAGATCAACGAAAGACAACATCCGATGGAGACCTGAAAAGTACCTCCATCACATGTAGTGATGAATCATACTTGCCAATCCAAATGAAATATTCCTCTTATTAACTTCTTTCCTACTCATGTACTTGCACCACAGATGCAAACAAATATTAGTGTAATACAAAGTGTAATTCCATTCTGAATATCTATTCAATAAGTAAATAGAATAGTGAAAATTGAGGTGATGATTAGAAATTGTTTTGATACCAAACCATAATTAAAAACAAAGTATAACAAAACATTAATTGAAAATAAAAAATCTATAGTCGTGATTTTTTGGATTATAAACCTCAAAATTTCATATTTAGAATCATGTTTAAACACAATGAATCGGCTATATAGTTCATAAATGATAAAGATGTTAAATTAGTATGAATTATAGAAATGCATTTCTTATGTTTAACTAATGAAAAATGATTAAAAAATGTATAAGAATTATAAAATATGTTTTGCTTACCTTTTTGTATTGAGAAGACAAAAGAAAGTTCATAATTGCAACTCGACATGGCTAAGTTCTGAACCAATATTACTAAATGGATGTGTTTTGTAGCATTTTTAAAGATTTTAGGGATATATACAAATAGAAAGATTAGAGAGTGCATACTTAAATACATAAATTCTCTCTTTTGGAAAAAAAAATGGCCTATTTTAATGACTCCAATTCATGCTTTATGAATTAGGGCTACGCGACGGGTCACCTGCGTATGTCTTTCTGAGATTGTCTCGAGCTACATACCCATTGAGAGGAATGTGAAGCTCAGAAAAGAATTCTCTCTCTGTGATGCTACGAGGTAAGCACATATCCCAAGAAAATGACGAGCCTGGGTTATTTTGCAAATCACCGTGTATTCTATTAAACATATACATGGCTCATGATTCGCCACGTGAGCAATATTGGAGAAAACTCTCTTCACTCTAGTCGGCCTCCACATTTCTATACAACCCCAACTTTCTCAATAGGACCTATAAATCTTGGTACTTGCAAAAAAGACCGCCAAATCAGCTCAGTTATCCAAAATACCCACGGTTCCTACCATTATCTCCATGATTAAGCAACCGGCTCTGTTAAATCCGGCTTTAATTTCCTATATATCCATCATCATCTAAATATTTCTACAAAATTGGGATCAAAAGTGTCCGGACCATGAGTTTTTGTAGGAATGACAATTTTAGCCATGAGCTTAGCATTTAGCGAAGATTTAACATCTAAGAGAAGAGTAAAATGGTAAAAATAAACTCTTAACGTCTAACTTTAATCGGTGGACGGTTGGAATGCTAACTAGGAGGGCTAAAATGAGTACTTAGGGCCTGTTTGGTTGCAGGATTATCGAATTTGGATTCCAAAATAGCACGGTTGAAATTTCTGGATTTGGTAATTTGTTGTTTGGTTGGTTTTGGATTCCCAATATTGGATTTATAGATCCTTGTAATCTTTGTTTGGTTGGTGGAAAAAAAAATAGGATTTGGATTTGAGAATTTTATAGAGAGATAGATAGAGAGATGATTATTAAATAAATAAAATATACGGGTCCCATCTAAAAATACAATGAATAGTGCCAAATTCTTGAAAATCCTTGAAAAATTTTAGAATTCAAGATTCCTTGTTTTATGGTGGGCCCCCATAAAAAATAAAGGAATCCTAGAAATCCAAATCTATCAACCAAATACAAAATCATGGAATCATGGGATTCCACAATCCAAATAGTAAATCCAATCCATGATCCTGCAACCAATAGACTCTTGAAGGCCTGTTTGGTTGCAGGATTATGGATTTGGATTTTGGACTGTGGAATCCTAGAATTCCATAATTTTGTGTTTGGTTGCAGAATTAGGATTTCTAGGATTTCTTTGTTTTTTATGGAAGGCCCACCACAAAACAAGGATTCTTGAATCCTAAAATTTTTCAAGGATTTTCAAGGATTTAGCACTATTCATTGTACTTTTAGATGGGGCCCATATACTTTATTTATTTAACAATCATCTCTCTATCTCTCTCTCTAAAATCCTCAAATCCAAATTCTACTTTTTTTCACCAAGCAAACAAAGATTACAAGGATCTACAAATCCAATACTAGGAATCCAAAACCAACAAAACAACAAATTACCAAATCCAGAAATTTCAACCGTACTATTTTGGAATCCAAATTCCATAATCCTGCAACCAAACAGGCCCTAAGAAGCTTATATAGGTGTTAACCGTATTATTATATCCATATGCAATAATGATAGACAGATATGGGTATATGTTCTATAAAATTTATATATGGTAATACTCGATTACCCATATGTGGAGAAATGAATTTACTAATATAAGTGTTACTATATCTATATCAGATGGTTGTTTGCGTTGCAGATGAGAACATGGATACGGATGATCATAAAAAATGTAAAGAAAAATTTGTAGAAGTTAGATAAGGATATAGAGACGAGTTAGACTTATTTGTATATGTTTACATAGTCTCTTCTCTTCCCGACACCTGTAGAATAAAGAATAATTATAATTTTGAGGAAAGAAATATTTAATGGTCCTAACTAACTTTTCAAATCTCTCCAATACTTTATAAACGAGTCTTAAAAGAACATATACACATACATTGGCATGTGCTGATCACTATTTTCTTCTTCTTTGGAAGTAACGCAATGCTAATAAAATACATTTTTGCAGAAGTTGGATTTTATGATGGAAGTGGGCGACCAGAACTTTGATTTATTTTCTCAGAAATCTTTTCTTTATTACCTGTAGATTTATGCCACCGCCTGAGTACCCCCCCTCCCCCAACCAAAAAGGCCTTAACTTGATGCAAGCATGTTCGAATCCCTTGACCTCTCACCTCGTTTGCGCTAGACATTTACAGCACCCTTTTTATACCCTTTTTTCTTTTCTTTCTCCTTTTATGTAATCATTTACAACAAACTTGAAACTAACAAACTCGGTATATATCTGAGATGCAATCCAAAACCATGATTTCATCTAACTTAACTAATAATCTCAGGAAATAAACTTGGAAAATACTAAAAGCATGTCCACCAACATAAGTAGCTTGTTTAATAGTTAATAGGGTGCATATCTTCACATCTACAGTAATTCCAAATGAAATTATATACATTGATCCCTGCTATGGTTTCTACAAACAAGTCTTTGGAATGCCAGGTTACATCAAAAGGTAAAGAGAATCCAAATTTTATTCCCAAGCAATTAATTCTCAAAACAAGTATCATGATCAAGCCTTAGAAAACTCGTATATTCCCTGAAAAAAGAAACGAAATTGATCAGAGCAAAAAAATGGAAACCAGTGTCCTAATATACATGGTTAAATAGCAAGAAACCCTATTTGCTTTTGGCTGAATACAAGGAACATCCTTGGTCTTACAATACTATATTTGATAACTATTCACTGGTGTTTTAGGAATGCGAAAATTAGTCGAAACGAAAGGGGTCCATGGTCATTAGAAAAGGGGGCAAAGTGCAGAATTTTCAAACTAAGGTCATTTCCTGAGAATCGAACTAAAGTGAGGAGGTTTCCTACAATTTAGCCGACATACATGAAGGGGTAAATGACATGAAACCTCCTTACTTCTGCCCATACTGCTAGGAAACCATCAAAACTTTTAAGAACATGCGACTTATCCCTACTGTCAACCCGTTGTTGAAATTCTTTTTCAGCCACTTTTTGAATAATAAAGCATTAGTCAGGAGATATTTTGGGAGAGGGAGAAAAATAGTGGCAAAGATAGAATTTCAAACAGTTGCTATAGTCGAGAGTAAAGTACAAGTTTCTTAAAAGTTGGGGGCCTGGGTCTTTACGCAATTAGAGGCAAAAGTATAAAGAATTCATTCAGTTTTGCGGCTTCCGCCAAAAAGTAAAGGCCGGGATTTAAACCTTCTTTCAAATGCCTCCAAGTTTAGTGAAGTCACCGATAAGAATGATTTACGCCAAAAGTAGTTAGAAAATGATGCAAATTTTCAATTGCATTTCTTGGAGGTGTTATTAAAAAATATCAAGATTTGAGAGATTTGGGGGCTGTGTATAATAACGGCCCTCCCAATTTATTAATTCGTCTTCTCTGGCTTCGGCTATGGGTTCGCCGTCGCCGTCGTTCTCCACTCTCTCGGCAAAGGCTCGCCCTTTCGTTCCCCCGAAACTACTTCCCTCTTCATCGCAATCCACTCTCTCAGCGAAAGCTGCCCCCTTTCCTAACCCTAATCCTAATTCATCATCATCTCACCTCAGCGCTGTAACCGGATCGCCTTTCTACCCTTTCTATTCCTATTTGGTGGGCTACGATGGATTATCCTCTACGAATCACGATGGCAACGCATTCGATTGTGCCCTAATCTCGATTATTGAACAATTTACCGTCTTTTGTGATGTGGGTTTTCTCAAAGCTTGCATCTTGGACCCAAATGGGTTCCATTAGGGTTTCGGCTTACAGTGGCATTGCAATTTTCCATCTTTTGTGACATGGGTTATCTCTAAGTCTGCATTTTCGGTTCTTGATTAGGGTTTTAATAGCAAGTTAAACCCTAGGAAAATGTTAATTGTTGGTGGGTGTCTCTCGATTTTTGGCTCCTGTTGTTTCATAGATTTTGATGAATTGAAGTATGAAAGATGTTTTATTCAGATATTTGTTGTCTTTGACCCTTTTAGCAACGACACACCAATTTACCATCCTTTGTGACATGGATTTTCTCGAAGTATGCATTTTTGGGTTCTTGATTAAGGTTTTTATAATGGAAAATAACCATGAAAAATGTTAATATTGGTGTGTGTTTGTCATTTTGATTCATGTTGTTTCATTGACTTTGATGAATTGAGACTAAGAAAGATGTTAATGTAACCGGGTTGGTGATTGGATATCAATCTGGAAGACTCCACATAGGCTACAAGGTTGGTTATTGGCCACAAGCTAGCGACAAAAAAGACTAATACTTTTTCTACCCACAATTTGTCTACCAAAAAGCTTACCCAAGAGACAAACACCATGGGCCCACCTGTTTGACACAATTACTTAGGTGTTGTGGATCCTATCATTTTGTCTCTTAGATAAATTTTTTGCTAGAAAAATTGTGGGTTGGAAAAATATTGCTGGACAAAAAACTCAAATTTGGGACTTGCATAATTATGCGAGCACTACTTTTCCTATCACGGCCGGTGGGTTTTTTATTCCCCAACAGCCTTCCTATTGGCTACATGTCACTTTCAATGATGTCATCATAGGAAAGATGACATCATTGAAAGTGGCATGCACCCCATGGCAAGGCTAGTGGGGAATCAAAAACCCACCAGCCTGGTAGGTTTGACATTTTTCTATTTATGCCCATTTTTGTAGCTGACCCGGTAGCATATGTGGAAACTGCCGGGCTGGTAGGAAAAGTATTTTCCGTAAGAAAGATGTTTATGTTAGAATTACAAGTAAATTAAAAATAACTTTAAGCTCCTAATTTCTCTTGTATGTTCCCTATAGGTCATCTTCTTGATCAGATATTACTTTGTTACAGTTTCATACTCTCTTATGGATGCACCAATTTTGGTATTGGCCTTAAATCTGTACTCTTTATGTCAAAAAGTCGTTAAGCAAAGGGAGAGTGTTAATTACACTGTAGCATTCCTAAATGCTTTAATGTTTTAGTGTAAGAAGCAAGCTATATCTTTTTTCTTCTTCTTATTCTGGTTTATTTTATTTGGTGATTCCTTGCTCCAGGTGATGATGTTGGAGATCCTTCATGCGATTTTGGTGGTTTCTATTCCCCATGGGACACTTCATTTGACGAGGAAGATGTGACAAAATTGGAGGAAAGTGATGTGGTTTCTTCTTTATGGAGGGTCCCCTCTTCGGATCTTCGAGGTATTCTTGTTCGATTACCCTTCACCCTTTGCACGAGAATGCAATGTACTATCAAATAATGAAATATCTATTAAATTGTTAAATTCATTGGACGATATCAGCATACTATGATATCATCCCCGGAATCTTGGACATTATCTGCAAGTGGTATTAAGATGTAGAACTAGTGGGATTATATTATTTGCTTGTTTAATCTAGAACTAATCACTACAAGACAGCATCGATCACTCTCAACTTTGGCCCTCACATGCTTCGTCTAATTGATTAACTAATTTGTTAAAAATGCCGGCAAAGACACGGCTTCACAATAGGAGCGTCTGTGCTCATATGCTCTATTGTTCCTGTAATATCTCAAACTTGCCATTATGGGTATTGAATTGGATAAAATATAGGTGGTTTTGAGGAAGAGAGCAAGCAGGTTGATTACAATGTTCGCATTACAGAGAATATTGTTTCTTGCTTAGCTTCTTGAATGTCATTTTGGCATCAAGAGTAGATTGTGCTTGGCATAAGAGTTAGGTTCCAGCCTCCTCCTCAAAACCGAAATTATTTAATTTTATTACATCTCATACATACATCAAAGGGTTGTAAAATGATTTTTTTAGTACTAATTGTACAACAAAGGTCACTTGATATCGATAGAAATCAAGTGTTTAAATCACAAACTTTTATACTAAGGTGTTGAAGGCATGGAAATTATGCACCTCGGTACGCATCATTACAAAATTACCTCTCTTAGGGGGATCTAATAAAGAAAATGATCCAGCTAAATCGAAATGTTATCATCAAAATTCAATCTTTTTTAAATCTACTTTTAACTCATTAGAAGCTGAAGAAAAAAGAGAAGACCACAGGAATCATGTGATGCATCCAATTAAGAAATTCAAGAACTTGGGCCAATTTCTGAGATAGTTGTCTAAGAAGTTTGGTCATTCAGGGTAATACTTAAAACTATCATCAAGTATTGCCCATGGACCTTCTAGTTATTAAAATTAATGTTATACAAATGTTGACTATGTCTATATTTACTAAAAGTATGCATCTTACGAAATTATCCAGCATAACTAATTGAATTGTACATGTCATTGCTGTGTTCATACATCTTATGAGTTACTGGGGAGAATAATTGCAAATTGTGATCTTTTTTCAGGCATTCAACTTAAAGGTATGGCGGTGCATAACATTTTTGGGGCATCAACTAGTGCATTATCTTCCCAAAAATCTGTCTCAACATGTTCATCACAATCATACCACGCCAACAACTCAAACTCCCATTATAATCATCAAAAGACACAGAATTATACGTTTTCAAAAGATCCTGTGGAATATCTTCATCCATTATCATCTCTTTCTGTTGCACATTCTTCGTCAAGATTCATAGACAATGTCCAAGCTTTGCCTGAGGAGTCAACTACTACTCAAAAGTTTAAACACGAAGAGAATTTTGATGGTACACGAAAAGCAAATAACAACAGTATCTTGAACTCTTCAGGTTCAGGACACGATTCTACTTTAACTAAGCCCATAAAGTTTCAGAAAACCGTGGATAATTCTTCGGGAAAAAATGGTCAGCTTGATCTTGATGTGGATTCACCGTGTTGGAAAGGGGCTTTAGCTTATCAAAGGTCGCCCTTTTTTGTCAATGAAGCAAAACATATGCATAATTTGGAAAAATTTGAAGATTTGATTTCTGATGAGACAAATGTAGGTTCTTATATATCTTTTTCTGAGATTTCCTTAGATGTTGCTTCATCACATCTGCAGAAGAAATCTGAAGAACATAAAATTGACGCAATCTCTGAAGAACAAAGCAATGAAATATCTGAAGAACCAAAGGTTGACCTCATACTTTTAGGAAAATCTTCATCTACAGCAGAATATGAAGATCTAATTGACGAGACGTTACAATGTTTACGTAAAGGGCTCTTGTCTCGTGCCTATAAGGATGAGAATGCATTGAAGAAGCTTCTCAGTGAGGTCCTCGGCTTCGTCAATGATTATCCTGGAGGATTTGGTTTCAAGAACAAAATGGTATTTAATTCTAGTATGCATGTTTAATAATGTTATAGAACATGGCAGTGACTTTTGAAGTTCATTATAATGTTGAAAAATACTTGGTTTATTGTATGTAATAATAACCAATTTGATTCAAAACCTAAAAGAGGACAAAAGAGAGTTGAAAACTAGGCAATTAACTTATGTAGCCTTACTAAAGGTTTATGTAACCTTACAGCAGGCTTTTCTTCCATATTATATGTTGAACCACTCAACTTATGTCATCTTGAATAATCTTAGGGTTTTACATTTTGGTCTATGCCTCTGCTTTCTTTTGTATTCTTGCACTCTTTGTATTTGTATAATCCCCCATTCCCCCTACATTGTTGTATATGTATCTACCCTCGAAATTTTTTTATAAAAATGTTACAAGGAACACTTTTCCATTGATAATCGGTTAAAAACTCTGTTTCAAGTTGTAATAAAAAACTTTTCTTGTCTATCCGCCGCAAAAGGAAAGTGAACAGTTTTCTGATTTGTTGCTGTCCTCTTTATATATATATATATATATATATATATATATATATATATATATAAGGATTATTATTCTTAACCTTTCAGCAAATTTTCTTAAGTTATACAGTTTTATCGTTTTTGTCATCTTTTGATCGTATTTTATTTATTTTCCTTGGTTATGATCTGATGTGAAGGATTTAGACGTATATTTGAAGATGAAGGTTATATGCAATAAGGTTTAAAAATGAAAATGGAGGATTAGGTAAAACTATGCACATGCTTTCTCATAACGAGGGGGGTTATTTGCATTAGCATGAAAGATTTGAGGGGGTATTTACTATTTATAGATACGGAGGATACAAGGGGATGCACAGATATGTTTTTTTTTCTTTTTCGCGCGGGGGGGGGGGGGGGTTTGAGGATGCATGGGAATAAATAAGAACCCATAATTTTATTGTTAGTGCGATAATATATCGGTGTATGTGTGTGTCTGGCCTTGGCAACAAGAAAGGAATTACAAACCGAGGTTTTGTATAGTATTTCATTAATTCATTTTGCAGATAGTCCGTATAAAAATACGAAATTTACATGAACGGTAATTTTAATATATGTGAAGGATTATATAGATGAATTGATTCTATCTTTTCTTTATATTTTACAATACATGAAATGTTTCTATGAAGGCATATACTTTCTTTTTAATTTTTTTAATCCCTTAAAACACTTATTGAAGAGTGCATACTTGAACTATTGGTTTCTTTAAGGTTTATTCAATATTTTCCCCAAAAAATCACACCTTGTGCCTTTGATGATTTCTACTCATGTTACAACCACACATGTTTATTCTATAAAAATAAAATTAGAATCATTTTTCAATGCTTTGAAATTGTTGATGTTATCTAAACCATCTATTGTTATCTCAAGGCATTCTGTGACTAAGTGGTTTTCTTATCAGGGTACTGCAAGTGGGAGTTATGATGTTTTTGGGAAAGAGGCTTCTTGGTCGATTGTTAGTGAATTAGTTTGAATCAGAGCAACACCAAAACTGTCAATGACACAGACGAGCAGGAGAATACACAACCAAATAAGCTTCATACCACGCATCTACAAGTCAAGACGCGTCCATCTTTTTAGATAGAAACACAATATTTGCGCGCGCGCGTGCAAATATTAAAAATAAATGAATCCTCGATCGCACTATTGTAAAAAGCCTTAAAAAGCTCCATAATAGGCCTGCTTTAGCGGAAAGTGGCCATGAAGTTTCGCTTTTGCATAAAATGCCTTTGTGCCGCGCTAATGGCTTGAAGCCTCTGCTTTGACTCGCTTTTGCTTGAAAATCCCACTTAAATATGCTTTTAAGCATTCAAATGGGATATAGTCAATATTTTCTTTTAGAATATAGATTATCAATTTATCATATCAAATGATTGAATAATCAAATCTTATTATCGTCTCTAATCTGCAACATTATCTCTTTCATACCTTATATGGATAGAAATTTCTTAAAATTGTTCAAGGCTTTTTGTTATTGCATACAAACTTTATGATAATAAAATATCTAATGTTTATATTATGTTTATATTATTCTGATTTTAAGAGTTTCTATTAATCTAAAATTCCATCATTATTTTATTTACTATTTAAAAACGCCTTGGCACTTTTTGCCGCTAAAGCCCCGCAAAAGCTAAAGCCCCGTCCTTCCGCGTCGCTATACTTTCCGCTTTCCACAACATTGCTCGATTGTATATGTTAAAATATGAAAATATATTCCTTAACCCTCACCATAAATTCAAATATGAGAGCCATCCCCATGAAGCCGGATTTAATATAAAAATATTACCACCGTGCAAACTTATAGGTTAGTGCTAGAGTATAAATATTTTTCCCCCTCAATCCTCATCTAAATAACACAGATTCAGATATGAATTCGAGGAAATCCTCTTCTAAATAACACAGATTCAGATATGAATTCGAGGAAACGATACAAGTAGGATTTGTGGATTCACAATTTTCCAAAAGTTGAGGACCAAATTTGTCGGGATACTGTAAATTTTTGGTTGTATAAATATATATACATGATAACAAAGATCATCATGTTAGCAAATCTCAGCAAGAAATTCGGATAATTTTCTAGTCTTCATGCATGGATACTTGATTTTTTTAGCATTCATACACGTTTGAACATCGAGATCATAATAAAAGTTTAAAGATGTGTCGATTAGAGTTCCCCAGGAATCATCAATGAATTCGTAATCATCCAATGTGGATACAAATTTGACACAGATGCAAAGTTAGGTCCTCATCGTAACTTTGGAGTTTTGGTATGGTGGCAGTGGCATTAAGATGGTAGCATAACCATTCAAAGTCATGCTCTCACCAGATGCAGAATTTGAAGGTACCTTTAAACGGAGGCCTGCTTCCAGACTACAAAAACGCAATCAACTTGCGGAGGCATGTTAGAATATAAGAATATACCCCTAAAACTTCATCGTAATTCCAGAGTTCCGTGAAGTGCCTTGGACCTCAAGAATGTGCATATACTGATTCATAACATGCATAGGCATATACATGCACACCTTTGTTTCTGGTGCATAAAGTGCATTTGTAGAGTCAATAGAGCATTTAAACCCAAAATTATTTTGTCTTTATAACTTCAATTTTCCTATCAATGCATCAAAATATTCTCTTCTTATTCTGTTTGAAACATCTGCGCCGTTAAACACACAATGTTGCTAAGAAGTGAATGTTTTTTCTTCAGGATTCTTCCTTGGAGTTAGCTCGGTCTCATACTACTGCACATAACTTTGACAACTTAACCTCAAATCTTTATACGGTAAAGAACATGTCTAATGTATGAGTTACTACAATTGATTTTTCTTTTTACAAATCATTCCATTTTCTTTTGTCTGTTTTAGGGTGTTCTCTTCTCCTCAACTTTAATCCATTTTTCTCTATTTCCGAATGGAACAGGTCTTTGATATGGTTCTTAAGAAGAATTTATGCGATCAGGAAGAAAATATTCATACATTATCGCACAAGAATCTGTGGATCGTGGAACAAGTTAAATTGTTTTCGTTGAAGTATGAGCTTCAGCTTGCTCGTGCTGAGATTGAGATGTTGAAACAAAACCCGTCTCCAAAAGGTTTGGCCTTCACGTACTTGAAACTTTTTGATAGCATTGGGATTGTTTAAAATGTTAATTTCAGTTAATTCAAGCATGATTATTTGCAGGGAGAGTTCACTAAGTAACACCAATTAGGAAATTAGGCAGGGTTCAATTGGACGTGTAACTGAGATTTCTACTCAAGAAATGCAATTGAAAATTTGCATCATTTTCTAACTACTTTTGGCGTAAATCATTCTTATCGGTGACTTTACTAAACTTGGAGGCATTTGAAAGAAGGTTTATATCCCGGCCTTTACTTTTTGGCGGAAGCCGGAAAACTGAATGAATTCTTTATACTTTTGCCTGTAATTGCGTAAAGACCCAGGCCCCCAACTTTTAAAAAACTTGTACTTTACTCTGACTATAGCAACTGTTTGAAATTCTATCTTTGCCACTATTTTTCTCCCTCTCCCAAAATATTTCCTGACTAATGCTTTATTATTCAAAAAGTGGCTGAAAAAGAATTTCAACAACGGGTTGACATTAGGGATAAGTCGCATGTTCTTAAAAGTTTTGATGGTTTCCTAGCAGTATGGGCAGAAGTAAGGAGGTTTCATGTCATTTACCCCTTCATGTATGTCGGCTAAAGTGTAGGAAACCTCCTCACTTTAGTTCGATTCTCAGGAAATGACCTTAGTTTGAAAATTTTGCACTTTGCCCCTTTTTCTAATGACCATCGACCCCTTCCGCTTCGACTAATTTTCGCATTCCTAAAACACCAGCGAATAGTTATCAAATATAGTATTGTAAGACCAAGGATGTTCCTTGTATTCAGCCAAAAGCAAATAGGGTTTCTTGCTATTTAACCATGCATATTAGGACATTGGTTTCCATTTTTTTGCTCTAATCAATTTCGTTTCTTTTTTCAGGGAATATACGAGTTTTCTAAGGCTTGATCATGATACTTGTTTTGAGAATTAATTGCTTGGGAAAAAAATTTGGATTCTCTTTACCTTTTGATGTAACCTGGTATTCCAAAGACTTGTTTGTAGAAACCATAGCAGGGATCAATGTATATAATTTCATTTGGAATTACTGTAGATGTGAAGATATGCACCCTATTAACTATTAAACAAGCTACTTATGTTGGTGGACATGCTTTTAGTATTTTCCAAGTTTATTTCCTGAGATTATTAGTTAAGTTAGATGAAATCATGGTTTTGGATTGCATCTCAGATATATACCGAGTTTGTTAGTTTCAAGTTTGTTGTAAATTAGTTTATCAAAAGGAGAAAGAAAAGAGAAAGGGTTTAAAAAAAGGTGTTGTAAATGTCTAGCGCAAACGAGGCGTGAGGTCTAGGGGTTTGAACATGCTTGCATCAAGTTAAGGCCTTTTTGTTTGGGGGGGAAAAATACTAGGTGGTGGCATAATTTCAGATAAATCTACAATAATAAAGAAAAGATTTCTGAGAAAATAAATCAAAGTTCTGGTCGCCCACTTCCATCATAAAATCCAACTTCTGCAAAAATGTATTTTATTAGCATTGCATTACTTCCAAAGAAGAAGAAAATAGTGTTCAGCACATGCCAATGTATGTGTATATGTTCTTTTAAGACTCTTTTATAAAGTATTGGAGAGATTTGAAAAGTTAGTTAGGACCATTAAATATTTCTTTCCTCAAAATTATAATTATTCTTTATTCCACGGCTGTCTGGTAGAGAAGAGACTATGTAAACATATACAAATAAGTCTAACCCGTCTCTATATCCTTATCTAATTTCTACAAATTTTTCTTTACATTTTTTATGACCATCCGTATCCATGTTCTCGTCTGCAACGCAAACAACCATCTGATATAGATACAGTAACACTTATATTAGCATATTCATTTCCCCACATATGGGTAATCCAGTCTTACCATATATAAATTTTATAGATCATATACCCATATCTGTCTATCATTATTGGATATGGATATAATAAATACGGTTAACACCTGTTTAAGCTTCTTACTGGAAATGGTTACATCCCTAAATCATAAAAGAGTTTTTTAGATGGAAAATAGAAAGCGAGGATTTGGCTGCTAGAATCACATAACTGAATCCTTAAGAATCTCAACAATCTCTCCTTCCACATCCCTCTCTCTCTCTCTCTCTCTCAAACCCTCTCTTTCTCTTTCTAGAATATCCTCAAAACCCTATATCATGCCGTCGATGGACGCCACCGATCGCTCCAAGCCACCTCCTCAGCCTCTGCCGGCGTCGTTTCCTAACCCTAATCAAACTCTAACCCTAATTCTTCAGTGGGTTATGGAGAGAGCTCCCAACCCCAAGGTACCATCTTTTGATTCAATTTATGCATTTTCTCTAACTTATTCTAATTCAGGATCGAAACATGATTGATGAAAGCTATAAACTGTTTGATCAAAGCTATTTTTTGGGTTCTTATATAAAAAAAAGGTTATTTTCTAGGTTAAATCCTTATATTTTGATAAAATGAAACTTTCCCCCTCAAAATTTCCTAAAGTTCAAGGTGGTGCCGGCCAATAATAACAGGGTTTGTAGATTATGAAGCTTAGGATGTTTCAGGGTTATTATTTTTTGTTCGTGTTGTATAGAATGGGGATTGAAAGAATATACTGGGAAATTTAGAAATTGTTATACCTTGTAGATATGTTTAATGACTTTCCAAGGAGTTATCTACGGAAATAAGTCATGTTATTTATGCGAAATAGGTATGCTTTACACAGATTATGCCATTTAGGCCCGTTGTAAATTATTTCAAATTTATGGCTTTAAGGGAATTTAGACATAAATATTTTGTTAAGTTAGTGAAGTCGATATTCTTTTCCTTTTCGTTACATGATTGGCTGTAGAGCTTCTAGTGGTATAAAAAGAGGACTGAAGTGTAGAAATCGTAAGAAAATTGTGGTTCCATGCATGCCTTCATATTTCTTACCAAGAGCACATGCTTTTTTATAAGGATTTCGTTAGATGTTGAGTGTCTGTATAGACATTAAAGCTATATATAGCCCATGGATTTATTTTGGAAATTTTGTTTACATGTCATACAATTTTGGCTTGTACTTTTGTAATTGCATTGTGAGAGAAAGATGATCGAAAAATTTTCACTCAAAATTATTTCCTTGTACCATCTTATTGAGAAAAACATTCGATGCTGATTTTGTGCTTGTTCTCAAAATTTTAATCAATAAATTCATCCTGGTAATTGTGTCTCGATAGTCCCGGTCTATTTCTTGCTAGATTGCAAATCGACCGACTAAAAAATCAGTGTAATTATTCCTGAATATAAACTTTCTTTACAACATATATATCTGTCTAGTTTGTTATGTTTTCTTGCTTAATTGCAGATCGACTGTGACTTAAAAATCATATAGTTACATTGGTATACGCTTCTAGTTGCTTGCGAAGTCTGCACCTTGTGAACCATATGTTTGTCTCTGGTGCCTCTTATATCCTTCAACTTGTTGTAAATTAAAAGCGGCTCTCACAGTAGTCTCAACCGATTAACTCAGCGCCCCCCCCCCCATTCCCGGTTGGGAGATATATAACGTTGTTTGCTAATGAAAAAATAAGTAATAAAGACAAATTTCATCATTTATATTTTTTGTATTTATTTCATCAATTTACGAAGGTTCCGCTGTACATGGAAATGCTTCAAATGCTTCAATCAGAAAACACGACAAGCTCGGAGCATACCCTCCATATTATGGTTATTATCCATATTGGACACATGCATACCCTTCATATTATATGACATATCCTTACAGCCACAACACTTCAGAGCAATCATATAATTTGGAAAATGACTGTTATACAATTCCGGGTGGATCATTATATGTTGATTGCAACACTTCTTGTCCAAAGGATCATTGTGAAAGTGCTAAATACCCAATGAATGGTTCTAACGTAGCAATGCTGATTCAAAGCCCATCAGACATGCAAATGCCTAACTATCAGTCAGATATGAACTCAGAAGAGTTTGCCAATGCCTTTGGTTCAAATTCTTCTTATGCTTGTGATACGGTACCAACTTCATATTATATATCGATGCCGATTCAAAGCCCATCAAGTATGCAAATGCTTAACTATCTATCAGATATCAACTCTGAAGAGTTTGCCAATGCCTTTGGTTCAAACTCTTCATATGCTAGTGGTATGGTACCACCTTATGTAATGGAACCTTAATTTGATGGAACCTTCATTTGATATATCAGCAAGCATGCAGCAGAAATTAGAAAATGTTTCTGAAGAAGAACAAATTGAAGAAGGAGAAGATAAAAAAGAAGCAATTGAAGAAGAAAGTAACCAAAGGGCGCTGTTGGAACAAGTAGAAATGAAAGATGCACCATTGATTAGCATCCTGGAGGCACTGCGATACTAGTCAGATAATCTCTTGTCATCTAACTTTGATATCAGTGACTTTGAGGAGCATGATCATGAGCTCCTCCACTTGGTAGTATGCAATCTTAAAGCGTTTATCACTAAGACCAAAAAGGTATGTAACTCTAATATTTTAGCATGAGTTGATTTCTGATACAGGGGATAGGATGTCATATTGGACCAATTGATTTGCTGTAGTCAACAGTCAAAAGTTTTAAGGGCAGCTATTGCAATGTCTAGGTGGTTCCCTTCTTTTTACATTTTTCTTTACACCCACCATCTCTTCTAGTTTTTGTCATTAGTACCTCTCTTGAGCTTGGATTCTTTGGTAAGAATTAGCCATTAGCTCAAAAGCGTTAAATTTAGGTTGATACCAAAAATCTCGACATGTATTCAGGGAAGTCTTCTTAATATGTAAGCGCGTTGTTTAGATGATGACACCTGTTATACATTAGTGTTTTATCCAAGTTGTGTTTTGAGAAATTTATGAATGTAATAATAGAGATGAAAATTCTAGCTTCATCTAAGAATGTATGCAAGTAATTATGACTTTTAAATATCCTACTGGATGGCAGAGGTCCTTTAGTCAACTTCTGTGAAGACAGCATTCTGTTGCAACTGTGTAAATTTTATTAATTTATTTTATTGGTCTGCCTATGGGTTTTTATGAAAATCTTGTTGCCACTCTCTGACACAAGTATTGGATTTGGTAATCCAGTAAGCATATAACGTAATCATAACTAACTTAAATATACAAACCTTCTTTTAGCGTTAAACTTTTATAGGATCGCACTATGATGCATATTTCTTTCAGGATGTTACCAGTAGTTCTTCCCATGATTCTCAGCTGAAAGCTCCTCTTTCACTGCCCATCTCTGGATTAAAGAATGATTTTATATCGAATGAAAACATCAGTTCTCGTGACATGGCATTCTGTTGCATCAAAACCCTTGATGAACCTGACTTTGCCGACAACAATAGTTCACACGATCTTGACAATAATGATGATTTCGCTCTAGTATATATTACCTTTTCGATTCTTGAAGACTTGCCAGCGTGCTTGATATTAATCCTAGAGGAAATTCTTTCTTTCTTGTTCTATTTGGCCTTATGCAGGATATTGAGAAGATATTACTGGACAGGCTCAGTAATGATGAAGAGAGCTTACTAGCATGGGTCTATAAAAAGCTATGGATTGGTGCTCAAGCTTCCCTGTGTTCACTAAAGTATGACCTTGAACTTGCTCGGATGAAGATCAAGGAAGAGAATCGCAACCACCAGAAGATTGGTATAACTGTCCAACATCTTTATTTTTTATTCACATTATTCTTTTACCTATTTTTTTACTTGCACTTTTTCCTTTTTTGTACTGAGAGTGACTTGCAGTTCTACAAGCCTAGGCCATAGAATACTAATGTCAAATAATAACAAAATAATAAACACAGGTTGCAACTTGGATGTTGCACAACTAGGTAGATGACCAACATCCTGGATTGGATAGAGGTCAAGGTTGCACGATCACGGGTACGAGGACATGGACATGACACAATGCGACACGGAAACACAAGAAAATCCAAAAAATATAGGATAAGGAGACACCTCTCTCTCTCTCTCTCTCTCTCTCTCTCTCTCTGTATATATATATATAATTTAATTAAAATATAAAATATCAGACAATCAAAAACAACATAAAAAAAGAAAAATTAATAGGTCTAATATCAAAACGAACACATAATTACACTAACATACAATCTAAGTTATTTCAGCAAGAGCTATACGATTTCAACATTTTCCTAACTGTACTTAACATAATTTCAGCAAAAATTATATAATTTCCTAACTGTAATTAACATAAATCCAACAAAAAGCATATAATTTCAACATTTTCGTAACACTTTTAGCATTTTTCTAGCAAAAACCCACTAAAATGTGTCCGACCCGTTTCTAAGATGTGTCCTGCCCGTGTCGAAGTCCAGATATGTCCTAATTTGAAATGGAACACAAATATTTGCGTTGGACTCATATGGGCATGAATATATGTCCGACACGTGTTTGACATGGACACAACGCTAGAAAAACCATGTCGGTGCAACGTTGATAGAGGCAGTTCCATAACAATCTTAACCGGGTAAATGACATGGACACTTTAGCCCTATATCCACTCTCCAATCTCCTGAGATGAAAAATTAAGGGGAATTTTTCTTCCCTGTCCTCTATTATCTTCTGAGATGTAAATTGAAGGGGAATCCCCCCCCCCCCATGCTTCACTATTTTCTCGATCTTCTTGTTCTTCTGCTGTATTTGACGGCTTTCCTCATATAGCCAGATACCAGTCGGCAGTCGTCATAATAATAATGAACGAAAAAGGTCTTATAATGGAGATTATTTTTTATTTTCTGAAGATTTTTAAAAGGGATTTTGGTTTATTATATAGCTAGACCTAAAGTTGTTATTACCTAACCTTTAGTCTTTACAGGTAAATCACAACAGTCGTCAAATGGATCAACCCTAAACAACACACACAAACAGGAAAGCCTACTGAACAAAAAGGAATTCACTGTGTCGGTTATGGACAGACTCGAGGTTTTAACACGCCGAGATGAGAAAGCAATGAAGCCCCAGCTTACAAATGTTTCCAATTCAGTACTCTGTGGACATGATATTGAAACTAAAGCTAAGACTAGGTTATTCGATGCATTGGTAATGGCTAGACTTAAAAGTTTTGAAAGCCGAGATGCCAAATCGAAGAAGCCTGAGGTGACAAATCTTTCTGATTCAGGAACCAAAGATTCTTCTTTATGCTCAAATGCGAGTGGACCAATGGCTAGTAGACTCGAAGTTATGAAAGGCCAAGATGGCTTAACAAAGAATCATGCAGGGCTTAGAGATGCCACATCATATTCTAATGAAAGGAGATCAGATATTTGTAGGTTGCCTTGCTCACTTGAAAGAGATTTAAAACGAAGCGGAAACGGATTTTGAAAATTTCAAGAGAGCAAAAACAAACCCTAACACAAGATCATGCCTAAAGACTAAAGCTTTATGGCTTATTAGGAGTTTTACACTACTATGAAGGAACTACCACCTTTGTAACGTGTCCGTCGTCTTCGAGAGCTCCTTTAAATCCTTGGAACAAGCTAGATTGATGATCCTTTGGGCCAAAGATGATCCATCTTGAGGTAGCACTAACACAAGCTTCAACTTCACTAAGTGAACTTGTAGTGACGAAACAACCTAAACTAATTTGCTAAGGTAGTTTAAGTTGATGATGTAGGAAATTTGCTCACTAGTGTTCTGCTCTTTTCTTTTCTTCTCATAAGAACTCTCAACTCAAGAGAGAGAATATCTTTGTTCTCATCTTTAAATCAATGTGATTCTTATACACCCTACTTGTATGTGTAAACACACTTTACAAAGTAAGATATTAATATTTATATCTCATATAAATATTAATAAAGAGAAGAAAAGATAAAGTGAGCATGCTATTAGTTTAATACGCACACTAAATCAACACTTGATTTAATAATCTGATTATATCATATATAATCCGGCTAATATTATTAAACGTCCGATTGTAATACGTGTATCATATACACATGTATAATCGAACTCCTGCACGTATCCTTATACATGTTCTACATCGTTTCGCCTGTGTTGAGAAACCTCTGTGTGGGACTTTAAAGACTCGTCAATACGCTGGCAGTAGGTTGTGATCATATCAAAAACCTGCAGACACGTCAGCGGTACTAGTTGCACGTAACGACTATCCAGATATTGAGCGAAAAGTTGATCGACAAACTAGCTCATCCGAAATCCTACGGAGCCAATAAGTGATATTCTGCGTACAGTCTGGTCTCTTCATCTGAGAGTGTCGCATATGAAGTCTGGAAGGTGGAATTTGTCAGACCTCCATTAACCGCTAAGTCGTGCCAATCAGTAACCTATAATCACAATAGATACAATTGATAACCCTTATCAGTTTATCTCATCCGCCATGTCCATGGACTTATGGTTACGGTCGATCAGGCATGACACAACATCAACTCTTTATATCGAGAGAGACGAAATCCTTCCGATCGCTCATTGTCTCCATGTGTTTCGGGACTGTACCCAACAAAAATATGTTTGCACGGCTTTTTAAAACCGTGGTAGGGTAATAATCAAAGCACGGTGAGAAACACACAAGACACTTTGACTATCTCAGCTTGACAGACTACCCTATACTCATCACTAGAGAACTACTATCTGACGATAGATACAATACCATATAGGTGTTCTCAGTGAGTCCGTTCGATATACTTATTCAATAATGAGCATCTGTATACAATCTTTGGTGTCAAACACCAATATCTGTGGGAACAACCATTGCCTCGGTCGGGATTAAGAAACGTATACACTAATCTATTCTGAAGTATCGATACCCAGTCTCGATACTCATGATTAGGAACATTTAAGGATGTGTTTATGGACTATTCAGGTCTCACTAGCACGAACTCTATCATAATCCTGGTAATCAAACAAAGATCCTACATGTTTTATCAACATGCATTAGCGATAGCAATATCAAGTAAAATTATACACATGAATGATAAAAGACAAGCCAAATAGTATACTATCATATCGAGCAATACTGTCATGTACATACATATGTCTAAGGATCCACTATAATATACAATAATTGCCTTTAAGACATACATATCTAATAATATTCATGTTAGAATGGCTCAGAAAATAGAGTAGCAAATGCAGAAGAAATCAAATGGTGAGAGAAATCCAATCGATCAAAAAATCCTTTGTTTTGGTCGTCAAGGTTGCCGTTCGTTCGAGGCGGAAGATGTTATGGAGTTCAAGTTTGTTTGAATTAAAAAGACGCGGTTTTCTGTTCATAAAGTCGTTATTAATAGCATTTCTGTATAGAGAGGGCATTTAAATTCTATGTTATTAAAGCTTAGTATCGGTCCTAGTTTTATTATTTTAATTGTTATTATTGTTATTTATTTATTGTGTCGGAGCCCTCTTCACTTTTGCCTGCTATCAATTTTAACCAAGTTTTTTCTGTTCCTGTCAATTATTAATTTTAAAATAGTCTCGGCAAAAATATTTAATTCCGAAACATTACTATAACGACTTAAAAAAAATAATAAAGTAAGCTTAAAGGTATTTTTGAGGATAAAAAGTTCCTTATTTTAAAGCACAGGGGGTTTCTTGCAATAGCTCGAAAAAGGCAGAGGGGTTGTTGCAATTTAGAGTATTCAAGGGGGTGCTTACTACATAAAGTGCAGGTCAACACTAAAAAATTTATCTGGAGTCAGTGTTTTTTCCGCTATTCAACAAAAAATTGGGGGGTTTTACGCAACTTTGGTTTCAACTTTTTGTAAATATCTAGGGTTTTTGTTATTCGAAACATAACACCCCAGCGCTGCTGCGAGCCAGGGTTTTCGCTTGTTCTTCCCCAAATCTCCAAAAGCTTCGATCCCAAATGGATTCGTTCACGAGAGGCTCCTCAGATTCTTCAGCTCCACCGGAAGAAGCTATAATGCGCATGGTCAAGGTGCAGCTCGCTAAAGCCTACGCCGAAAAGTTCCTCGAGGTTTGGATCCATCTCTTTCTCGTTAATTTCTATGTTTTATGCGTTTATTGTTCTTGATTCTTGGTTTATTGGTTGAAAGATTGAATCTTTTTGTTGTTTGTTGTAATGGGTCGGTTCTAGATTTCGAAAGATATATAAGTGGTATAGAGAACAGAGATTGACTTGTTTGATAATTAATGTGCCAAAATGAACTTGGGCTGAGCTATTTAGGTAGCTAAAAAGCTTAAAATGGTAGTTTTCATCTAGATGAGATTGGCGGTTGATTGGACGAGGAGGATTCATGTTTAGGACCCTTGAATTTTTAGATAAGAACTTTCTGTTTACGATATTGTTGATTTGAGGTTAACCCTTTGATTTGCTTTATCATCAGATTGTAGCAAGTAGGCAAGTTTTTCTTTTTAATTTTTTGGTATTGCACTAGAATAACCGGCATATATTTCTTTTTATATCATTGTATGATCATCCCATATGTATCCATGCTTTTATCTTATTATGTCTTTTTTTAAAGCAAGGTAAATGTGCTTATTGTTTCCTATGTTATATAAGGACCAAACAAGTTTTGATCACAACCACTTCAAAGAGTGCCTGCAATGACCTTGTTTGCAAAGGAGAAGTTGATAAATAGGCTAAGCTTGAGAAGATGTCATATAATAAATTATACATTAATGCCAACATGTCGGCAAGGAATATGAACAGTAAATTATGATATGCATTTTAGTATAGCATGAGCATAAAGTGATATTATCAATGAGACATGCAACAAAGACCAAAATTCAGAAATCCTTTATGAGTATATATATGTAAATTTATAAACTGGTCGTGAAAAATATAACTCTAGCATATATATGAACAAATATGAAGTTGTATGCAATCAAAAGTTTTAACAGAGATGATATTAAATAAAATGTCTGGCGAATCCGAATTGTATTATGTCTCATATATGTATCCGCATCAATGCTACTTAAGCTATAGAACACTGAACCGAGTTATTTTTATATGAAATATGTTTTCGAGGAAATTGATGGATAGATTAAGCCATCGAAATATTATTAACAAGTGCTTAATGACAGAAGTACTGCATATTACATCCCCTTCAAACATGCAAACAGAGCATAATCTTACACTACATCATATATCTGCTAATACAAAATAAAAATCACAACACAAAAGCCACACAGAGGCTTATCCTTGTGATTAAGCAAAACAAAAGCTAGCAAAAAGGCAGCAGCCTCATCCCAGCCGAGCGTGTAGCGAGTACTGTCACAGACCATCTTCGTCCCTCCTAGCATTCTCATCTGTATCCCCATCCTCCTCCTTTCCATCTTCATGCTTGTCACTCGGGATAATCTTCCTAATCTTTAAGTTCGCGGCATCTGTGACAAGATTAGACGTTATAAATCATGGCAGATATATTATGAATAATGCATGCTAGAGAATTAAATATTCTCTCATTTCTCTCCCGCCATATCCCCCACGTGATTCCCATCATAATGATATCCCACTTATTTCTAAATGCACCTTGTCCTAGTCTTTTCCTTCACACTCCCCATAACTATAGAATCGAGCTAGGCATCGGTTGAACATTATTAAGAACGCAGAAGTGTGTACACTTTCTTTGCTAAGTCACAATTGAAAAACAGATGATCTATAGACCCGTCCTCCTTGTTGCACACCTGACATTCTTTTGGTCCTAGCCACTTTCTTTTATCAAATTGTCTCTTGTGAGGTCCGCATTTCTAGCCAACAACCAATTTCCTCTCCAATGTGAGAGGTCGCAAGTTCGATCCCCGAAGGGGGTTTTCAAAAAAACAAAAAAAACTATGGATTTTAATTTTTAGTGGAACCTTCGTCTTCCAGATATGTGTCCATCTTTTTCCCCCACCTTCCCCGATCCATTTATGATTTTATGTAGAGACCGCACCGTGAAACTTGCCACCTCCATTTTAATTTGCCCCTCTCCATGTTATCTGGCCTCCAATTTATACGGAATATGTTAAATTGGTGAAAATCGTCTCTTTTTTTTCAGAAAAGAAGAAAATGCATGGGTTTTCAAAGCGCATTCAGGATAATTAGTTTTGAATCTGTTGTTAATAAGAAGCAGACTTGTGTCCTCTTCGCTTTTCATGCCGAACAACCGTGCTTAGCATTGCATGAAGAAAATCCCCATACACTCGAGGCTCCATTTACCCTCTCCAGCCTCCTCTAGCCCCCCCCCCCCCTCTACCCCCTGCGTTTTTTTTAAATTTATTTTTAATTGAAGCGATTACTTAAACAGAAACACCATTTTCTCCTTTCCATTCCACAGACAATTCAGAGCTAGTGCTTTACAAAGTGCATCACAAAGCCTGGGACGAGTTTGAGCGGCAGCGAGAGCAGTTGCATCTCTCGTTGCATGGAGCGCTACATTGAGGCTACCGGAATCGTCAGCCGAGCTCTCTTCAGTGCTGAGCGCTGACCGACGCTAGTGCTCTTAAATGCAAAGCTTGTTGGCTTCTGCTTTTGTGTTTTGATCAGTCGTATTTATTGCACATTTTTCGGTCATTTTCCTTATTATTATTAATTATTAAATGGTGTTATTTGTAATTCAAGAACATATGTGGGTTTATGTGGAAAAAGATTGTCATATGTTTCTTAACTTATAATTAAACTTAGTTTTTCACACCAATCATGTTTCATCCTTAACTGCAATATTGGATTCCTTAGGAATTTCTATTTTCTGCAACATTAATTGCTCTAGATGCATATTCATGTGTTCTACATGTAATTTTGTTAGAGGTTAACGGAGGTAAGGTGCCATAGGAGGGAATTTCCTCCTATGGCGTCGGAAAAATGCATCCTCCATGATTGTTTCGGACGATTGGCATACATCACGTCTATCTTTATCTTCTAAGATGTGGATATACCAAATTTCATGTGATTATATACCATTTTCTCACCGTTGATTTAGTTGGTGCAAAATTAATTTGGTGCAAAATTAATGGTTTACCGACAATAGAACTTTTTACATTGCTAATCCAACGGTGAAAAAGTGGTGGAATGACATGAAATTTGGTGTATGCACATTTTAGATGATAAGGATGATGATGATGGATGCCGATCGTCGGAAAAAATGATGGAGATTGTATTTTTTCGACGCCATAGGAGGAATCCCCTCTTTTCTCCATTATTCTCATTTTGTTATGTATCAGGCTTATAGGTTTATACTTTTATCAGGGTAATTTTGTTGCATAACTTTAAAGTTTGTTTACATCTTATTATTTCTATCTTGGATCCTAAATTAATCTGTAGTATCAATGTTTCTTTTATATTTTATTGCTACAAGTTAGAAAGTATTCATCCTATTTGCCTTCAACAGAGAATGATGAAAAGATTAAAAAAAAGAAAAGAAATTACTTTTCATATCAGGTTTATGAAACGAAGCATAATACATCATGATACCACACAGAAAATAACTAAAAAAAGGAAGAATCCATAACTAATACTAATCCAAAGCAATGTAAAAACCAAAATGTAAACACAAAGCCAAAAATAATATTTATCCTTGTAAAAAAATTAAAATTCTATGTTTCCTACATTTTGAATTCCAATATGTAACAAAGGGTTTATGTGTTGCTCTTAATATATGCATATTAGAACTCAAAATGCAGGAAACAAGGATTTTTTTTGACATGGATAAATATTTATATTTGGCTATGGTTTTATTTATTATTATTTTTTTGTATTGTGGTGATAAATTTGAATGGTGGTCTGATGGCCGTCATAATTTATTGGTTTTGGAATCAATGAAATGAAGATGGTTTTCAAGTATTTTAATGTGTATTATATAATATGATTCAACTTTTATATGGTATTTTTCGTTTTTTATTTCGTTCAATCAGGTATATGTTTTGCTATACATTAAAAAGGTTAATTGCATATGGACCCCTTGAACTATTAAGAGTTGAGTATTTATATCCCTGAACTATTATAATAAACACCCATACCTCTTATGGTTAACAAATATACTCTTAATACCCATTCTATACCTTTTTTCCACTCTTCTAGCTACTCTAAAAAACCAATCTTTATTCTAATCTACCAATATTTTAGTCCTAATCTGAAAGGTTGATGTTGTGTTTTTGTAACAGCTTAGCACGATCGTACGTTATTTAACGAGATTAATTAGTATTTTGAATTTTGTTTTTATTTATTATTTGGGTTGTAATTGGTTTGAATAGTATATGTGTTTATCGGACCTGACCCGCTTGCCTGAAATTCGTTATGGCGTCAGAGTATTTTTTATTGATATTTATTCATATATTAAATCTATATGAATCTTAAATAACAGATATAAAATATTTAAATTATATATGTATATTTTTTCTAGTAGCCATACGTTAGGGGTATTTTCATATATTAATTACTAGCATGATATTTAAACATCTCATGATATTACATTGACAATTATCTATTTCAGTTAATTCTTAAACATCTTAAATACCATGTATATATATTATACTAGAATATTTTCTTTTAACTCTTAGATTTATGATTTAAGGGGGCTACGTATCTATAAATTATTTCCAATATATTTTCTTGAGATTTAGTAAAGACGGATCGGAGATTTGTTATATCTTTTAAAATATTATTATTATTACTATTACTATTATATATATATATATATATATATATATATATATATATATATATATATATATATATATATATATATATGGAGAGAGAATAATGAAGGAAAGACGCTATACGAGGGAATTTCCTCCTTTGCGTCGAAAAAATACACCCTCTCTCATTTTTTTTCCGACGATCGGCACCCACCATCTTCATCGTTATCATCTAAGATGCGGGTACACAAAATTTCATGTGATTCTACAACCTTTTCATCGTTAATTTTGCAATGTAAAAAGTTCTATTGTCGGTAAACCGTTAATTTTGAACCCACTAAATCAACGGTGAAATGATTGTAGAATCACATGAAATTTGGTGTACCCACATCTTAGATGATAATGATGAAGATGGTTGGTGTCGATCGGTGGAAAAAATGAGGGAGGGTGTATTTTTTCGACGCCATAGAAGGAAATTCCCTCCTATGACGTCAAAAAAATACACTCTCATTCATTTTTTCCGCCGATCACCGTAGATTTAGCAATGTAAAAAGTTCTATTGTAGGATCACACTAAATCAACGGTGAAATGGTTGTAGGATCACATGAAATTTGGTGTACCCACATGTTAGATGATAACGATGAAGATGGTCGGTGCCGATCGTCGGAAAAAAAATGAGGAAGAGTGTATTTTGGGAGTAAATTCTCTGTCCTCCGTTAACCTCTGTATATATATACATATACTACATAAAATATATTTATATTTGTATTTTCCTTTATAAAACCATTCCCCTCTCTCTCTGCCTCAGAAATATATCTCTCTCTTCCTCTCTCCTCCTCTCTTCCTCTCTCCTCCTCGTGGCCGACACCTACGCCCCGACTCCTCACCCACGTCGCCACCGCCTTCGTCTCCATTGTCGCAACCTCCCTCGAGCACCTACACCAAACTCCCTCACAACCGAGAGCCTCATCCCCAAAGCCGAACCCACCTCGTTCTCTTCCTCCTGTGACCGCACCATCCTCGTCGACTTCGCCTTCACCAACCAACACCCACAGCCACCACCATCGTCATCTTTTTCGACTCCCTCATCCCCGATCACCCTCCAGCAGCCATCGTCCAAGCACCAATCTCATCACGACCCTCGTCATCATCATCGCCCTCATCGACACCACCACTCTCCACCTCATCAAAACCGAACCGATTTCCTTGCCTGCAACCCAAAACCCCGACTGCAAACACTATTGTCGCAGCAGCCCTTCGCCAAGAACCCTCCATCACCGAGCAACTCCAGCCCTCGACCCCGACTCCACCGCCAACACCTTCTTCTCCTTCCTCCACTGAGATTGCCATCAACTTTTTCATCAACGTTGTCGCAACTCCCGCGCCCAACTCCATCCCTCGACTCCGATCACCTTGAACCCGCCTCCTCGCCGTCGCTGCAACACCATCATCGTCTTCATCTTCTGCCGTCGAAGATGACAAGAGTCTTGAAAGAGCGGTTATTGGAGTGTTTAATCAAGAGAATGACAACAAAGAGGAATATTATGATAGTGATGAGCTGAGATCTGTATATGAAAATGAAAAATGTGTTAAGTCTAACTTCAGAGAGTTTGATATGGATCAACACACAGAGAAAATAGCGTTTGCCGTAGGACATACATTCCCCAATGCTAAGCTTTTCAGAAAGGCTTTACACAAGGAGGCTGTAGATATGAGTTACACAGTGAAGTATGTGAAAAATGAAAGCTATAGAGTAACAGCAGTTTGCAGCAAGAAGGAATCTGAGAATTGTTTATAGAGGATACATGAATCATGAGCCACAGAAAAAAGTTCATTTCAAATAAAGACCCTAAAGAACAAGCATATTTTCCAAAGGTCATGGCAAAACAAGTATCCAAGTACTAAATGGGTTTGCTAAAGAATATGAAAAACAGATAAGGGAAAATCCAAATTGGGATGTGAAAGCAATACAGAGCACTATAAAAAGATACTACTATTTGGAAGTGAAAGCTGGTCGGCTCTATAAAGCGAAAAGAGCTGTGAAAAGTAAATATGAAGGGAGTCAGAAGGAGCAGTTTGCAAGAATTAGAGACTATGCCAACATGATTCTATTGAAGAATCCAGGAAGTTATGTGAGAATGGAATTGGATCACTCTTTGCCTGAATCTCCATCTATATATATATATATATATATATATATATATATATATATATATTTCATTTGCTGACAGGTCAAAGGTTTCAAAGTAGGATGCAGGCCATTCATTGGTCTAGATGGATGTCATCTCAATATCCAACGTAGTGTCTTGTTAAATGCTATAGGAAAGTAAAAATTTAATTTCAATGCAAACAGAAACATGTTCTTTAAATATATGGAAATACCTAAAGAGATATGCTTAATTTTGACAGGATGAAAACAATGAGTTGTTTTCTATTGTATGGGCATTAGTGGAGGCACAAACTAAAAATGCTTGGAAGTTTTGCTTGGAATGTATATCTAATTTTTTGGTATCACAAGAAGAGAATAGTTTTGTCTTCATGTCAGACAGACAAAAGATATGTATTCATTGCACATGTAATATAGATAATAAACTAAATTTTCATGACATTTGATCTTCTTACTACTAACTGTATGTTCAAATATCATGCACCCATTTAATAACAAATCATCAATTCATGTTCTAAATGTCATGCACAAATTATTAAGTAAAGGAGCTGTTTCCTTCTTATTTTTTCCATTGATATTATATTTATCAGATATTATGTGATACATATCTAATCTTTGTTCAAAATCTTTTTTCCATCAAATTTGAGAATTGACTTACTAAATGGATCCTAACTAGCATGAGAGACTTGATAGTATTGTAAAGCACAGATAAATGAACATGATTCCACATTGACTTGTTACATTTTCAAGGTATTTTGTTACATTTATAGCCTGAATTGAAGAGTTGCATATTACATAGCTAAGTATATTTTTTTCATATATATATATATATATATATAGGCAACTAATTAGATTAGTCAATCAGTAATGACTGTGAAATTTCATCTTGTTGAGCTGAGCTATACATTCTGTTGCAGTTCTAATCAACTGTCTAAATATACTTTTTTCAAATAATAGGGATTGATTGCTGCCCTTGATGAGATTTTCCCTAGGGCTGAGCATAGGTTTTGTATCAAACATTTATATGCAAACTTGTTAAAAAAATGTAGAGGGTTTAGAGCTATCAAATCATAATTTCACAGTTGTGCCAAAACTTACACTGTTGATTTCAAAGAGCAGATAGAGTTTCTCAAACATAAAAGCCTAAAATCTTACAACTAGTTGAAGAAACAGCATGATCCTTCTTATTGGTGCAGAGCTTATTTCACTGTATTTATTAAATATGATTTAGTTCTCAACAATTTATCAGAACCTTGTAATGGCTCTATCACAGAGGTCAGGGATCGGCCAATACTAAGCATGTTAGAAACACTTAAAAGGAAAGTTATGACAAGATTTTTTGAGAAAAGAGAATGGATACAAACTCAAGTTAGGACCATTTGTCCTATGATTATAGTAAAGAATCTGAGAAAGTTAGAGATTGCTATGTGCTATAAGGTGAAGGGCAAGAATTTGAAGTGACAAGGAATGCAAACAGTATATTGTCAATCTGGATAAGAGGACATGTTGTTGTAGAAAGTTTGATTTGACAGGGATTCCTTGTTGTCATGCCATTCCAGTATGTGTGAAGATAAGAAGAAACCCAGTAGATTTTGTGCATCCCTGTTATTCCAAAGAATCATATATGAGAGCTTATCAATTTTCAATTAACCCACTTCCACATTGTTCCAAATGGAAAAAGACCAACTTACCGACTCCATCAGCATTATACTATAGAACCAAAAGTGGAAGGCTGTCCAAAAAGAGAAGAAGAGGGATTGATGAGTTAGCTCGAAGTGTGTCGGTTAGGGCATCGGCTGGATCATTTATGTGTTCAAAATGTAAAGGTGATATTAAACTAAAATTATTATCTATTAGATTAATATCTGATTTTTTATGTTTGATTTTATAAATTTCTTCATATAAGTTCATATAAATTTCTTCATATAACTTGTTACGCTGGGGACACAATATCAAAACTTGCAAGAATGAAACATTCACATTAACTTGGAAAGGGGCAACAGGGAACAAGCGAGGGAGACCAAAGAAAACAGCCTCAAGTATGGCTGACTGTGGTAAATTTTCCACCACAAGCTCTCAAGTTCAGAGTCAAAATATTGTATCTTCAATAGGTTAAACAAATACACAAGGAGAAGAAGGGTTAGCTGTTGGGGATATAGAAAATCAAGCCAATACTAGAATTAGATTGAGTGATCTTTGATAATGATTTTATATGTTTGCTTTTATAAATTTCTTCATATAAGTTCACATAGCTTTTCTTTTACAGAAGAAATTAGCACCAAAGAGGAAGTCAAGTGTTGCAACTGTTTTGGATGGGGAAAAATAGTTTATTGTGCTGGTATTGCTTTTGGAGAGATTGTTATATTTCAGTGAACTTGTGTAGAATCTGTGTTATGCTCAGTGAACTTGTGTAACTCAGTGTTGCATGTGTAGAATCTGTTTTATGAATATGGAACTTCAGGACATGTATGACTTCAGTGAACTTGTGTACAATCTGTTTTATACTCAGTGGTTGGTACATTACTGAAATTATAAGATTTTCTATTATAAATGTTGTTGTAACTGCTAATTTATACTCTATTCTATTCAATGTGTAGCTCGGTGTTTTTACATTATCAAATTTTGTTCTAATTCTGCTCAATATACTATTTAGTTATTCTTCTTCATGTGCTATTTTTTAAAACTATTTTGTTCAATGTGCAGCTCAGTGACATACTTAAATTTTGATCAAACAAATCTAGTCCAGATTTTACTTGTTTTTAGTGTTGCGGCTCAAATTTTTAATGTTGCATCAAATATAGCTCAAATTTTTACTGTTACATCAATTTCTAGTGTTGCAGCTCAATTTCTAGTGTTGCAGCTCATTTTCTACTTGACAAGTCAGTATTTTTCTTTTTTGATGAAGTATCAGATTTTTTAAAACAAATACAGCTCAAATCTGTTGCAGCACAATTTCTAATATTGCAAGAATAAAGCATCAGATTTTTTTTATGCAATACTGATCAGAATTTTTTTTGCAACGGATAATCAACAAATTTTTTTGCATAAATTAGTTGCAATGGATCATATTTTTGCACCAGAAATTTTGCATCAGTTTTCTTTTTTTTTGCACCACAGATTTTGCAACAGAATATACTAATCAATTTTTTCAGTGTTGCATCTGAGTATTGCATCGGAAATTTTTTGGCACCATAAACTTTTGCATTCACACCCGATTTTTTGAAATGGATAATCAACATAAATTTATTGGCAGAAGTGTGCATGAATTAACAATCTAGAATCCAAATAACCGCGAAATTAAATTTCATATAGATAACTGGATCATAACATTCACATAGCTTCACATTTTCGACACCAAAAAGATCACGTAGCCACATACACTGCAATTCTTCACGTCCTCAAAATCTCCAGAATATGAAAAAACACAAGCAAACTACTAAAATAGATACAAGTCTAAACCACATCCATTGTTCAGCACCTAAACCTACAACACCAACTCCAGCATTTCCATTTTCTACCCTAATTCTCACAACTTGCTCCAGTTGCGCTATTCTTCCTTGAAGCGTTTGATTCTCTTTCTGCTGTTCTTGAACATACCGTACAACTCTAGGTCTCGTCTCAAGATCTCTCCCCACAAAGAACTTACATTTTCGAGAGAAATGATAGCAAGCGTAGAATCTATGACCCTTGTTCTCCTCGGTCACAGCAACAAGTAATGAGGCAGGAAGATCGCAGTAGCAAAGGACTTTGCCATCATGCTCGACACTCCTTAAGCTGTCCAATGGATTGTTGCCCCTTCTTTGTGAGGAATTCACCATTTTCGTCGTCGATTGCCCCTTCTTCCCAAACCTTAGAAAAGAAAAGAAAGTGAGCTGATATATGGAGGAGGGGCTGTAAAAAGGTGAAAGAAGGATAGCGTTGGAATTAAAAAAGTATTAGTCACGTGTGAGGAGTATTTTTTACTTAAAAATTGCTAAAACTAACGGGAAGGGGGTCGAAAGTAACGGAGTGAACCGTTGGGGGAAGCTGTGATGGGAAAAAAGTTTAGGATGGCAGTGGGAACATATACCAAACCACATGATGATTTTGGTGAAATTTCCCTAATTTAATTATGATCCGATGATTTTAGGGTATTAATCTCTTCCAAAAGTGCTCAGAAAACTTTAGTATGTTAATATATGTTTTAGATATGGCATCTTGCCCTAATTTTTACTTCAAAAAGCAACTCTTTTTATTTTAACTAATATATTTAAAATCTTTATTATTTTAACTAAAATTCTTTAAAAGTTTCTTCAATCTTTCGCCAGTGATGTGAATATGTGCATACTAGCGCATTGCACATGCCAAAAAGCTGGCATAAATGATTACAACTCGAATCTTGATCTTTCATATATCATAATTTAGCTTGGTATCATAATTTTTATTTTGTTTATTTAAGCTTGTTATAGTGCTATCATAGCACCCAGCTGTATTTAGCCTTTGGATTTGAATTTAAATATTCTTTTTGTTTTGGTGGAAAAGGTAAGGTAAGCACCATACTCAATTAATTAAAATAAACAAAAAAGCGTACAAACAGTTTAGATGGATCCTGCTCACCTATATTGGGATATAACGAACACATCCATCCAAAATTGTTTGGATTGAAAAATGGGAGCGGAACTTTGTCGTCATCCATAACTTAACGCTTACAAAATGAACTAGCCCATGATAACCTGAAAATTCGAGCAGGTAACCATGCAAAAGGGAAAAAGAAAAAGGAAAATGAAAATAAGAAACGGCATCACAAAACACCAACAAGTAAATGCCAATACATAATATTAACAAGAAGACACAACACTTGTAGGTTAGGTTAAAATTCAGTTCATACAATTTTGAGGAGCCTTGCTATGAAACTCATCGGTAAATGTTCTCTTGTTCCTCTCTAATTAACCACAATGCCCAAAATATATGTAGCAAAACAAAACCAATTGCCATAAATATATTATGCTTGTATTAATTAGCATGTTTGAGCCAAGATGTGAAGATGCTTGGAATTAATATTTATTGGCATGCAATCACTATATATTAAAAAAGACTAATATGTCTGTCCAAACAGCCTGTGCAAAAGGACACTTAAAAAGCATGTGCATAGTGTCTTACCGCAAGATGTGCAACTTTTATCGCCATACTATCCTCTTCGCATGAGATTAAGTTTAGAGAATATATATACGATTAATTTCCAAGAGAGTAGCCAGAGGAAAATTTTGATTTGAAGTGGTGCAATGCAGCCCCAGATTAGCTAATAGTGAGGATATATATATATCTATATATATATATATATATATATCAAACCCCCGGATCGAGTTGATCGAGCATCTTGTAAAGAGATTGCCATTTCCAAATGCGGCATGAACTCTAAAGCTAGTCTTGAGAAAGAAGAGAGCGATATTAATTATCGAGCAAATAGTTGAGGAAAAGGAGAGCGCAAAGAATTGTGGCCAACCCATTTGGCAGTCCAAAAAGAAATTGCCAAGTGAGACATCCTAAGTAACATGGACCATCATCCTCAAGACTTCAAATTCATACCCTATTAAATCTATGTTTTTTTTTTTGTGGAGAATTAGAGAGAAGTCGGGTAATGCTTTGAATTAGTTTAGAAAAAAATGATTAAAAAGGCTTGGAAAGAAAAAATATATATAAAGAAAAAAGAGAGGATTTGAGGGAGAAAGACTTGAGGGGCATTTTGGATAATATACACTTCAAAAACTAATGGTGTTGAATTTATGAGGTAAAGTACATATTTTTTAAGTTTAAAGGGTTTCCTGCTTTTTAGGTAAAAATGAGTTTTTTCACATTTTAGCCTAAAAGAAAGGAGAAAAAATAGAAGAAAAAAGTGAGTAAAAATGCCAGGCCGATCGAATGGCAAAGGAAGAAGGGGAAGAACCAGAAGAGCTTCGATCCATCAAGGACCAACAAAAAACCCAAAAGGTTCGGGGCCGTTTTTGTTAAGAAGCCTTGTTTCTCATTTTTGTTACTTTTTTCTGATTTATTTAATTTCTTTATATCCACGATTATATTAATTTTTAGGCTTAAATCCACAAAACTATCAAATAGTTTCACTGTTTGGCAACTAACTATCAAATACTTTCAAAACCACGAATAACTACCGAACTTAACGGTCAAGGCCTAACGGTGTTAGGTTGTATGTAAAATAACCATTTTACCCTTTTAATTATTTAAATTAGATAATTGTTAATTATTTTATTAATAATTATTAATAATGGTTAATCAATTAATATGCTCGTCGGCCGAAGGAGGAGGCAGTTGATGGTGGCAGCCGATGGAGGAGATAGTTGACGGTGGCTAGGGTTAGAGTTTTGATTAGCAAATGCAACAAGGTGATGATGATTGATGGTGATGATGAATGGCGGAGAGATTCGCGGCTGCAGGCAGCTAGGAGGAGTCGACGGCGAAGGAGAAGAGCGGGTGGTGTCACGTTAAGTGTCACGTCCCGTTTCCTAAAGTGTTGATGCAGTGACGATGCACGGTCTACAATCTAACTGTACCGAAGGTGCTCTAACTCAATACAGTTACATTAAACGTAAAAAACATACAGGCAATGTACCAAAACAACAAATAAAAGCAAAAGCATTTATTCTTATTAACTAAAATCTTTATTACATTACAGGGGCACCGAAATAAAACAGAGTTTATTACATCCAAACAGGAAGACAAGCCTTAAACAGGCGGGCAACTGAAAAAGTAAAGAACTATTCCTAGTAGTTGGTCGTTAGATCCGCATAGTCCTCTTCCGTGGGATCCACTTTTTTGTCCTCATTACATGCTTCGTCCTTTTCTAACGGACGTTTCAGAAAGAGGTAGAAGGAAAGGAAGCCCGTCAGTGAGTTAAATTTGGATAGGATGTCTCATAAAGAAAGATAGATAAGGTAACATGTGTGTGTGATACATGATGTCATGTATGTAGTAGTAAACAATGTCAGGTATCTACTATATATTATGAATGTATTTAGTCTGGTAGGAAAGGTACCCAGCCCCGGTCTTATACAGGGATATAGTGGTACGGTTGGTGTCGACGCGTGCAGTTCTATTAGGCATGGAATTTCAGTAGAAGATATAGTAACATCCGTATTGTTAGTTATATGTATGCCCTAGAGGCCATTACTATACATAGGATGTATATTGTAGTGGATGCTTGGACATATATAGGGAGGACTTTCTTGCTCGACATGATAGTATGCTATCTGGTTGATCTTTACCTTAACGTGTACACTGATTGTCTCTCTGTTACATGTTGGTAAAGCCCTTAGGATGTGTACTTGACTACCTGGACTATGATGCGGATCATACTGGTGGGGACATGGTAGTCCATAAGTACATCCTTCAATGTCCCTAGTCGTGGGTATATCGAGACGGGGCATCGATATACCAAAGTAGACTAGCGTATACCTTCTCGACCCATACAGATGGGCGATGGATGATCCCATATCCATTGGTATTTGACATCAGAGATGATATACGGGTGCTCAGTGGAGACTGGGTACACTGGATGGACTCGCCGAGAACTCCCAGATGGTAATATACCTTACGTCAGATGGCAGTTCTCTGGTGACACTGGTACAGAGTAGTCTGTTGACCCGAGATCGTCATAGAGTCTTGTGTGGTTCCCACTGTGCTTTGATTTCCACCTTACCACGTCCAAGAGGGCGTGCAAAACGGTGGTTTTGGGTACAGTCCCGAATCACATGGAGGCAATGAGCGATAGGAGGGGATTCGTCTCTCCCGTTATAGGGGGTTGATGTTGCGCTGTGTTCGATTGGCTATAACCGGAAATCCCTGGGCAGGGTTGCTGAGATTTACTGGTAAGTGTTACCAGTAGTTTCTCGAACTGTTATAGACCTCATATCGACACGACTTATCGAGCTGTTGGGGTCTGACGTTTACCACCCCTAGGCGAGATATGCGACATATCAGACGACGAGACCGGACTGTACGGTAAGTGTTACTGGTTGGATTCACAGGAGTGTGAGCGGGCTTGCTCGTCGATCTTCTGATCGCTCAATACCCGGGTGGCCGTTACGTTTAGCAGACCGCTTGCGGCTTGTGGGTGTTTGATATGATCATCACCTGCTGCCGGCGTATTGACGAGTCTTTAGAGTCCTACACAGAGGTTTCCTGGCTCAAGCGAAACGAAATAGGAGCGCATATGAGATATGTGCGGGACCGAGAATAATGCGTGTATGTGATACCGTATTCCATTCTCACGATGAATATATCGAATGGTAGTATGTGATATAACCTAGTTGTCGAATCAAGGATTGATTCGATAAGCCGATACATAGGATACTAGTCGGTTATATGCGATATGACCGGATCGTTAAATCTAGTGTTGATTTAATGATTTAATGTATAATTATATATTTGATATATTACTTTGCATTAACTAGTATTGGTTCACTTTAAATGGATTTTCTCACTTGAATATCACAAGTTGTATATGTGATATACTTTTTTGCACTTGATTGTATCATGTTTGATGATACATGTTTACTTGGTTAAGTGTAAAGAATTAAACCATGGTTAAGTTAATGATTAGGGTTTTCTTTTTCTTACTTATTTATTTATTTATTTATTTTGGAAAAGATAAGAAATGAAATGGTTGCTAGTTTTGTTTTTCTTTGAAGCTTCTTGAAGCTTTGACTAAAGTGACCATTTTGTCTCATACTTAACCCTAACCATTCCACTTAACCCTAGTACATTCTCTACACCTAACCAAGGTTAGAAAATGATAAGTGTTGATTTTATTTTCTATTTTTAATAACACTTATCATATCCTTTTCTTCTTCTTCTTCATCTTCAACATGAAGAAGACCTAGCTACCATCAATGGCAACTAGTGAAAATGAGTGAGAAATCCAATTCTAAAGTGAACCCACTTCCTATTTCTTCATCCTCTACCTCTTGCCAAGTAGTATAGGGTATTTTCTTCACAAGTTTCATGACTTGGTGAAGTGGGAGCTTGATCTAGTGATGCCTCGACGTAGATCATCTTCGGCATCGAAGCCGACGATCAAGCCCGCCCATTTCTTCGATGAAGCCGATGCTAGAGTCCGGAATCCGATTTGGACAGCGGAGGGACATCATCGCGGAGCTTAGGAAGTGGTGGACCGGATCTACAAAGGTTGTATTTCCGTTCACTTAGTTAAGTTGTTAACTAGTTACCTTTTTCGCCTAAAATTCTAGTTAACGATCCGTATTAGGGTTTCTCGGCACTTGTAAAATTTGAAATTGGCATGGTTGATACCTTGTGAGACCTCATTAGTGTGCCTAGGAACCCTACAGTGGTATCAGAGCCTAGCTAGAGCCTTAGGCGATGCGTAGACGAAGTTTGAAACCCGAACGAACCCGAAACCCTAAAATTTCACTCTCTCTGGACTTTTTTCAAAAACTGGGTTTTTTCCAGATTAAAAATGCTTAAAAAATTCAGCAGGAAATTATAAGAATTACGGTGCAAAATTTGACCAATGATACCTCAAACATGCGGCGGAACCGCGGCAGAAGCCTAGATTCTGCGGCGGTTCCGCGGCTCTCTGGTGACGTCAGCCCTCCATATTTGCACAGTAATTCCTCTTTCACAGTGTTGAGTTTTATGGGAATTTTTAATATTTATTCAAGAGTTGAATTTTCTGGGGTTGTTTTGGGGATTCGATGATTCGATCGGATTGTCAAACTTTGTCTATGTATTTTCCGGATATTTTTAGAATATGTTAAAAAGTTCGACCGGATATAAAAACCCACCTTTTCCCCTGTCAGGAAATTTCCAAGTGTTGGATCTTTCCGTGGTTTAATAACGTTCTAAGTAGTGCAAGTAACGCGATGGACCCTCTAGAAGACAACAAACCTTAACTCGATTATGTGACCGTCTTGAACTGCCCTTTGAACCTTCGGGTTTGGGGCAGTACGGCGTGCCACATGTGAGGCGTTGGCTTGACCCTTCTACGGCTGGACCGTTGGTACTGAGGCATGAACTGGATGTCTTTTAAACCTATTTCATATGTTGATTTGTTTCGGGAAAACTTGGGTGTTTGAATGTTCGATCGGAAAGTTTAACATTTTCTATTTATCTGGAATGGGATATAATATTTGGAATCCACAAGCAGTTATGAGATAACTGATTTGAATGTTATAAACATAGCACTTTAGTCTCACTTGATCGGTTGCCACGGAATTTTGATGTGATCAAAAGTCCGTCGCAATCTCGTAGCGTACACGGATACTCGCCGGGTAAACTTAATAGACAGCCTCACTCCATAGCCCCGACCAAGTGACTGTAGGAGAACCCCATCGCCGAAAGCATCCGTTCGGGTGCTCGCGGTAGCGGTGTTCCGCCTTGGTGCACTTCGTCGACGGTATCGGGGGTGCGGCCGTCTACTAAAGTTTGCGACGAGCATTCGATCAGGATGTCGGGAATCTTGTTGAATTGCCCGACATGATATTGAAAAGTGTTTTCGATAATGAGACTAAAATGCGGGGTTTATAATTGTTAGGCATGCGATATCTAAGGAATTCATTTGATTAGGCATGCGATATCTATGCAGGTTGCGGATTCCAACTGTTGTAGTTTTACACTTTCTTTTCTGTGACCGTAAGTGTAATATGTGATATCGTCGGTTTCGTTGCTATATGCCAACGACAATTGGGATACGCATGTTTACTTACGTTGATGACATGTGATGTTATGTGTTGCTGGATATGTTATATTGGATCGTCGTGTTTGAATAGCCGGGGTTTTTTATGTGAGATGAGTGTTTTTCATTTTCATTCATGTAAAAACTTGTATGTAATATTCTTTTATTGGGGCACTTCCAGGTTGCGGAAAATGTCACCCTTTGTATATTATTTACTTTTCCGCACTAGGATAGACCCAAGGAGGGGAGCATAAATAACCGGGTTCTGGAGTCCAGTGGGAGACCGACTCGAGGAGTCGAGTCCGGGTCTCCTAACTCTAGAATTGGTAGGGTTGCTTGCCGCTCTCGTAGGGGTCTAGGGGTGTGGGTTTGGCTATTCATCGCGATCGTGGAATCCGTGTTTTATACTGGCTCGTATTGAAAACACGGACGTCCTAGTATATCCAATATTTCATATGATTCTTCTGCTGCGATATCTGTGATGTGATCATGTGATATGTTCTGTGATGGATACTTTATACAGTATATATGATATATTATATAGGCGTTACTTATGTTTTACACCCCCGCTAGCCCTGCCCCGCTCTGCCGTTAGTTACCTAACCTAACGGTGCACGAGGGGACATCGAGGCGAATGCGGATGGCATAAGTGTACGTCGTATTTATCTGTGATGTTTAGGTACTTAAATGATGGGACTTCATTAATGTGATTAATGAAAGAAAAAGAAACCTAAAGATGTTGTAGAATCGAATTTCAAAATAAAAAGGGGTAGCTACAGTTCTTGCTTTGCACAGAGGTATATGTGATATATCCTGCACCTTATTCGATAAGGAAAGGACCGAGATCCCTTCACCGGGAGTGACTCCTTTTGCAATAACTGGCAGATGCTACACACTCGGTTTGTCTTTTGATTGCTTTTAAGAGTTTTTGCTTTGCACAGTGATATATATGATATATCCCGCACCTCATTCGACGAGGAAAGGACCGACGATCCCTTCACCGGGAGTGACTCATTTAGCAAAACTAGAAAATCCTCAAAAGCACTCCATTTTAAAATCATTTGATTCTACAACGATATCAAGTTCATTACGCAATAGGTTTTTAGAAAAACCTGTCGTAGCCCTCCGTCATTTCAGATAAGTCCTATTTAGTATTCGTGCTACGTTTGTTGACCTCCGTCAAGGCGTAGTGTGCGGTAGCTAACTAGTATTTATCTGCTTATGCATATGATGCAGATTGGATTAGGGTAGTCATGCGGCCTTGTTGACCTCCGTCAAGGGTCGTGCGGGTGGGTTTAATTCGATCAAGAAATGACGGGTTGAACTTGACTAGTAGCCTATGGTTTGTTGACCTCCGTCAAGATCATAGGGTGCTAGGGGCAAAATATTATCGGGAATTTCAAGTGTTGAAATTTGCAATGAGATTGCATACCTTCTATGAGATAGTTGAATCCCGATACCCACTGCGAGTAAGAGTTACTCCTGGGAGAGTTTTACACATTACAATTAGCCGATCAAGTAGGTGTCTAGAAAGGTGTCAACGGGGTTACGCCTCTGGGAAAACGAGGTTTACATTAATTAGGTCCGTGCGAAAGCACGGGGAACCTCCCTCAAAGTACCGACACTGGCCTGGCTGAAAGATTGGCGAACTTGTAGTGTGTAATTAATCCCGGCTAGTCTTTCCTTTTAGGGTTTGAAGGAAGATTTGATAAAAACAGTGGGAGCCATCCTGATTAGATAAAATAATAATCAATCTATTCTTGAAAGAGCGCACGCTGAGTGTTTTCTTCTCTCTCTCTCCAGGTAGCGACCATATCATGCCTTAACCAAGATAATAATACGGATTATTGACCGAACCGGCTTGTTATACTGAGCTGGGGAACGTTGGTCCCGGTCCAACTTATAATTGTTATAAGACAGAGCAGGAAATAGGGGATTACCAGAATTCCCGTGCCACCCAAACGAAGAGAGTGCATGCTGATGCATCATCTTCGGGTGTGTTCATTACAAAGAACTGTTTCTCCGTATCCTCTACGTCCTGGGTATGTGATACCGGATCAGGATCCCAGATATGTAATCTGTTACATAGGGCTACAGATAGGTAGAGAACTGAGAACGGGTGATAAGTTTCATGAGGCAGAAAACGGGACAAGAGTTGCAGCCAAGTCTGTTGGTCACTGTCACCCTGTATTCCAAATACATTGATTCTGAACGAATGTTATTAGATACCGAACCTGATATATAAAATCATATCAGTCTCTTTATTAGTAAAGAAAGGATATAATTTTGTATTGTTGGATAATGTTTTGAACATTTCCTATATCAAAAGTTGATCGGTTCAGGCACGTTATCTAAAAGCATTGATGTTCTAAATCAAATTACAGTTCTTTAGTATACTGAACACACAAAAGAGGAAGAGTTCAGAAATGAACGAATCCTTCTTGAGGCATTGTAGACTAGGTCATATCAATGCGACCCGACTAGCTGAAGTTACATGAAGATGCATATTTAAATCAGTTTGAATCTACATCTTGTGAAACTTGCCAGTCATGTCACAGAGATAAGATGACCATAGCTCCGTTTACTGGAAACAGAGAAAGAGTTAGTAAACTCTTGGGATGATACATGTTGATGTATGTAAGGTCCCCTGTCTACACATGCCAAGACCGGTTCCTTATACTTCATTACATTCTCTGATAATCTCTTTAGATTCAGACATATGTTCTTGTTGAAACACAAGTCCGAACCTTTTGAGATATTCACAGAATATAAGTTAGAAGTAGAGAACCAAAACGGGTATAAGTATTATGTCCTTTGATGTGATCAAGGAGGAGAATACTTGAGCACGGAATTCCTGGACTATTCTAAAGGAGAATGAGATTCTCTCTCAGCATTACTCCTCCGTATACACCATAGCACGATGGTATATCGGAGCGGAGCAATAGCACCCTATGTGATATGGTGTGCTCTATGATGAGTACTACTGAGTTACCCATTTCCTTTTTGGGAGTTATGCGCTTGAGAAGCTGCATACCTATTGAATAGGGTTCAAATTCAAATCAGTTGCCTACCACTTCATATTTGATATGATAAGGGAAGAGCCCATCTCCTAAGTTGGTTAAGATTTGGGGTTGTCCGGGCTATGTCTAAAAGCAAAATCCGGACAAGCTCGAGACAAGGTCAGTTATGTAGAACTGGAAATGTTCCAGCTATACAAACTGCGGCTGATGATTTGAAAGAACCAAAGGATTCAATAGTTACTAACGAACCTCAGCCTCTCCGCCGATCTAGTAAGGTTACTCACCCACCTGAGAGATACTTCGGTTACTCTATGACAGTGGGAGCGAGGATTGCATCATGAGATGATGACCCAACTAGTTTCGAGCTGGCCATCAGGAGTGGGACTCTGTAAGAATGGCTGGATGCTTGGCGATCTGAGATGGGATCCATGTACACCGACAAAGTATGGACTTTGGTTGCTATATCTGAAGGGTTAAATCCCCATCAGGAGCAACTATATCTTGAGAAGATTACTTGGTGTAGATGGAAAAGTTGAGACTTTCAAAGCTAGACTTGTTAAACCTTTTCGGCATCGACCAGGCGTGGATAATGATGAAACCTTTTCAAGTAGCTATGCTTAAGTCCATCCAGATCCTACTTGCCACGACTACATACCATGACTACGATATCTGGCGGTTGGGTGCCATGACTGCTTTTCTAAATGATGTTTTAGAAGAGAACGTCTATAAGTACACAGCCAGAGGGCTTCGTAGACAGTGGGAGCAGCGGAAATGTGTACAAGATGCTTTATACGATAAAGCAGGTATCGCGGAGTTGGAACATCTGTTTTGATGTAGTAGTCAAACAGTTTGACATCATCAAAATGGTAGATGAACCTTGTATATACAAAATGGTAGTAGGGAGTATGGTGATGATCCTCGTAGAGTACGTGGATGACATACTCTAGATAGGGAAGGAGTTTCCTATGCTACGCTCGGTCAATCTCCGCTTATCACAATGATTCACCATATAGGATCAAAGTGATTCCTCCTAAATCCTGGGTTTTGGGTCTATGAGATAGATCTAACTGGATGGTAGGATTCTCACTAGTTGTAGTGAGATGGTATCAACCGATCCTGGGGAGAATCACTGGAAGGGTTTCAGGATGATAAGGACGACTGAATGTCAGTCACAGGCATTATCTTTACCCTCAGTAAAGGGACGGTATGTTGGAAGAGTTCCAAGCTAGATACCGTGGCATATTAGAAGATAAAGGCTAGATACATCGCTACTTGAGATGCTACCAAAGAGGCAGTCTGGGTGTATATTGGTTCATGAGATGAACTTAGTTCCTCCCATTGTGTGACAATGGAGTTGTGGCTTATGCCAAGGAACGTCCGTCCCGTCAGTGATCCAGACATATTCTAAGGCAGTATCACCTGATCATGGAGATAGTTGATCTCCAGGGTGATCGAGGTTAGGAGAGTAGACTCAGAGGACAACACGGCGGATCCACTCACAAAGGCCTTTTCCCAGAGAGAGACTTTTATGGGATGGTTGAGTATGAGATACTACAATCACTGCTATCAGATGGCCCTAGTGCAAGTGGGAGATTGTTAGTTATATGTATGCCCTAGAGGCCATTACTATACATAGGATGTATATTGTAGTGGATGCTTGGACATATATAGGGAGGACTTTCTTGCTCGACATGATAGTATGCTATCTGGTTGATCTTTACCTTAACGTGTACACTGATTGTCTCTCTGTTACATGTTGGTAAAGCCCTTAGGATGTGTACTTGACTACCTGGACTATGATGCGGATCATACTAGTGGGGACATTGTAGTCCATAAGTACATCCTTCAATGTCCCTAGTCGTGGGTATATCGAGATGGGGCATCGATATACCAAAGTAGACTAGCGTATACCTTCTCGACCCATACAGATGGGCGATGGATGATCCCATATCCATTGGTGTTTGACATCAGAGATGATATACGGGTGCTCAGTGGAGACTGGGTACACTGGATGGACTCGCCGAGAACTCCCAGATGGTAATATACCTTACGTTAGACGGCAGTTCTCTGGTGACACTGGTACAGAGTAGTCTGTTGACCCGAGATCGTCATAGAGTCTTGTGTGGTTCCCACTGTGCTTTGATTTCCACCTTACCACGTCCAAGAGGGAGTGCAAAACGGTGGTTTTTGGGTACAGTCCCGAATCACATGGAGGCAATGAGCGATAGGAGGGGATTCGTCTCTCCCGGTATAGGGGGTTGATGTTGCGCTGTGTTCGATTGGCTATAATCGGAAATCCCTAGCCAGGGTTGCTGAGATTTACTGGTAAGTGTTACCAGTAGTTTCTCGAACTGTTATAGACCTCATACCGACACGACTTATCGAGCTGTTGGGGTCTGACGTTTACCACCCCTAGGCGAGATATGCGACATATCAGACGACGAGACCGGACTGTACGGTAAGTGTTACTGGTTGGATTCACAGGAGTGTGAGCGGGCTTGCTCGTCGATATTCTGATCGCTCAATACCCGGGTGGCCGTTATGTTTAGCAGACCGCTTGCGGCTTGTGGGTGTTTGATATGATCATCACCTGCTGCCGGCGTATTGACGAGTCTTTAGAGTCCTACACAGAGGTTTCCTGGCTCAAGCGAAACGAAATAGGAGCGCATATGAGATATGTGCGGGACCGAGAATAATGCGTGTATGTGATACCGTATTCCATTCTCGCGATAAATGTATCGAATGGTAGTATGTGATATAACCTAGTTGTCGAATCAAGGATTGATTCGATAAGCCGATACATAGGATACTAGTCGGTTATATGCGATATGACCGGATCGTTAAATCAAGTGTTGATTTAATGATTTAATGTATAATTATATATTTGATATATTACTTTGCATTAACTAGTATTGGTTCACTTTAAATGGATTTTCTCACTTGAATATCACAAGTTGTATATGTGATATACTCTTTTGCACTTGATTGTATCATGTTTGATGATACATGTTTACTTGGTTAAGTGTAAAGAATTAAACCATGGTTAAGTTAATGATTAGGGTTTTCTTTTTCTTATTTATTTATTTATTTATTTATTTATTTTGAAAAAGATAAGAAATGAAATAGTTGCTAGTTTTGTTTTTCTTTGAAGCTTCTTGAAGCTTTGACTAAAGTGACCATTTTGTCTCATACTTAACCCTAACCATTCCACTTAACCCTAGTACATTCTCTACACCTAACCAAGGTTAGAAAATGATAAGTGTTGATTTTATTTTCTATTTTTAATAACACTTATCATATCCTTTTCTTCTTCTTCTTCATCTTCAACATGAAGAAGACCTAGCTGCCATCAATGGCAACTAGTGAAAATGAGTGAGAAATCCAATTCTAAAGTGAACACACTTCCTATTTCTTCATTCTCTACCTCTTGCCAAGTAGTATATGGTGTTTTCTTCACAAGTTTCATGACTTGATGAAGTGGGAGCTTGATCTAGTGATGCCTCGACGTAGATCATCTTAGGTATCGAAGCCGACGACCAAGCCCGCCCTTTTCTTCGATGAAGCCGATGCTAGAGTCCGGAATCCGATTTGGACAGCGGAGGGACATCATCGCGGAGCTTAGGAAGTGGTGGACCGGATCTACAAAGGTTGTATTTCCGTTCACTTAGTTAAGTTGTTAACTAGTTACATTTTTCGCCTAAAATTCTAGTTAACGATCCGTATTAGGGTTTCTCGGCACTTGTAAAATTTGAAATTGACATGGTTGATGCCTTGTGAGACCTCATTAGTGTGCCTAGGAACCCTACACGTATATCGGAGTCATCAACAATATCAAGTCACATCCTTATATCAGAGTCACCAATAAGTATTCCATACCTAGGATTCGTGTGTTTAACCCTAACCGTACCAAATGGCATGTCATATTAATAGCATGAATTGGGTTCAGTATAGGGCAATGCTCATGTGGGTAAGTTACCATAATAGTTCAGGGTATTTTGGTGAAAATATGACTTAGGGAAGTTCATGATATTTTAGTGTAACATAATTCGGAAAAACCCATGGTATTTTAGCGTAAATATAATTTTAGAGAACCCATGGCATTTCAGCGTAAATATAGCTTGGGAAAACCCATGGTATTTTAGCGGAAATATTGCTTGGGAAAACTCACGGTAATTAAAAGTTAACTAAATTACTTAACTAACACATAAAAGTTTGGTTGCATTAAACATTACTATAACTCAAATAATTAACTATGAAATAATAGACTAATATCTTTGAACAATACTCTGTACATATTATTAAATATCATTATTTTTTATATTTAGTTAAGTTTCTATGATTTCATGCATATAATATACATATAATATTAGTGTTAAGCTATATACAGAGCATTTATAATATAAAGGGTGTTACAATTATTTAAATATATCATAATGTTAAAATCGGCTTCATTAGTATAACATAAATAAAAGGATATGCTATGAAAGTGAGTCTATAAATATTCTCCTCAATCTCTTTGTCAAGATGAGTCTTAGTGCAAAAAGTCACATGCCTAATTATATTTCTCGCCATCAATACAGGTACTAATCATGCATGCTTAGAGAATAAACTCATACAGAATAGGAATGTTGAATCTTATTTAATTAAATTTCATTGTAGATCTTGCAAAACAATGAGGAAAATATAAACGGTAGATGCATTTTACAGCAATATCATTTATGGAGTTGACGTTATAATTTAATGCATTATTAGGTAAATTGTTTTTTGCCGGATTTTTTTAACACACTTGTCCCACAATCGTATGTATTTCCATATAGAGCAGCATCGTTGGTGTTAATTATGAGTACATATAAACGTTTTGCATTACTACATATTTGTCATGTTGATCTAAAAATCGCATGACTATTTGTCAAGTTAGACATTTTAGTTTGTTATAGAGTTAGGAAACGGTAATATTTTATTTAATCGTATCATTTTACTGAATATTATTGTTATATATTAGCACGCTGATTAAAGTTTTATTACATTTATTATAACAGTATTTTACATATTCTTATTATTACATATTAACAACTCACTAAACTCCTAAATAATTTTGAATGGTGTTTTAGACACTGATTTGGATGGAACATGATTCAATAGATGTGCTGTTGTTTGAAGCACATATCCCGAAAATGAAAGACGCAATTCGGCGTTACTCATTGTGGAGCGAACCATATCCAAACGGATACAATTCCTCCACTCCGATACACCGTTGTGCTATGGTGTATACGGAAGAGTAAGTTGAGAGAGAATTCCATTCTCTTTTAGATATGCAAGGAATTCCGTGCTTATGTACTCCCCTCCTCTATCAGATCGAAGGATCTTGACGTTTTTGCCAGTTTGGTTCTCTATTTCGTTTCTGAATTGTTTGAATTTCTCAAAAGCTTCAGATTTGTGTTTCATAACATACACGTATCCGAATCTAGAGAGATCGTCAGTGAATATGATGGAGTATGAGAACCTACCCCTTGCATGTAAAGATATTGGACCACACAAATCACTGTGTATGAGTCCCAAGAGCCCTGCTGCTCTTTCTCAAAAGCTTCAGATTTGTGTTTCATAACATACACATATCCGAATCTAGAGAGATCGTCAGTGAATGTGATGGAGTATGAGAACCTACCCCTTGCATGTAAAGACATTGGACCACACAAATCACTGTGTATGAGTCTCAAGAGCCCTGCTGCTCTTTCTCCGAGGGAGATCGGGACCATACAGCTTCGGCCCAGACTTGTGTACGGACCGAGGTCCGTTGATTTTGGGCTTAGCAGGTTTTTACCGCCGTTTCGTGCAGGATTACTAGCATATTGCTGCACCATTGACTGGACTGACCGGAAAGGAGGTTCTTTTCTTTGAACTGAGACATGTGTGCGGAGTTTTCGGCAGTTGAAGACTCGGTTGACAATGCATCAGTGCTTTCTTTGCTTTTTGGTTGAGCATCTGAGACCGGTTGGAGAGTTGCAACCTGTGTAACACCCGAGCCCAATACTACTAGTTTCTGTTACTGTTTGAGCATTAGGTGATACTCATTTCATTTATCTTGCTTATTTGTGGCTTTCTGTAAAATTTTATCCGAAAAAGTCATTTCTGCACATAACAAATTTTAGCATCTAAAATGAACTTAAAAATATCCATCTTGGCCTACTCGACATCCCTAGCCTCGTGTTAGCGTCCGTGCTTCGTGTTCTCGTCCCGTTCGGTGAAACGGACGAGTTTGGACGGCTACGCGCGCGTACAGGTGTCCGTCTTGGGGGTATACTTTTTAATCATAAAACACTCAATTTCAAAATTTGGTACCCGCTTAAAATCCTATTATTTAAATTTCGAATTTTTAGACCCAATCCGGACGCGGTTTGGAAATATTTTATTTGGCGCCAAAATCCCAAATTTTAATAATATTTAAACTATATATATATTTCTTAACGTATGTAGATTTTAACTGTTGCGTTAAATCTTTTAATATAATTTTTAAAAACCACTTCATGCTACTCAGCCAATCACGAGGTTGATTAATCCCGTGGGCCCCATCACAAATCTCTCTCTTTCTCTATTCCTCTCTCTCTCTATCTCACAAATCTCTTTCTCTATCTCTTCCTCTCTCTAACTTTCTCTCTCTCCCCTATATAAATTATTCCCTCTCCTTTAATTTTTTTAAAAACACGAGCAGCAGAAACCCAACGCCCACGAACCCTAGCCACCTTCATCCCGTCGCCGCCGCAGCCCCGACACCGGCGCCAGCGTCACCAGCACCCTCGCCTCCTCCTCCTCGCCCACATCTTCCTTTTTCCACCACCGCGCACCCTGCACACCCGCGGCCACCTGCAGTCTTCCCTGCAGTCGCCTGAGACGCCACCGGTGACCACCTGCGCTGTCCTGGTCGTCGCCGACGATCACTAGACCCCCAGTGATCGCCTCTGTAAGTATTCCCCTTCTCACCCTTCCTTTCTTCATTCTTCAAAACTGAAACAACCCGCTGGATCTTTTCTGCAGATCGCCGGAGACGCCGTTCTCGCCGCCGTCGATCTCGCCGTCGTGGCTAGTGCCCTCTGAGACCAGTGAGTAATCCCCATCATCTTCTTTCTCTGGTCGTTTCTTTCTTTCTATAGATCTACACCTGTGGAAACCCTATTCACTGTTTTTGTGCTCGTCGGAATCCGGCCGTGCCAGCGACGTGTCCCGACGATCCAGCCGAGTACTTTGACCCGCGTGGTCCCAGTGTTTGTTGTTTGGGTTCAATCCGTGAACCGTGCTTCCGTCGCGAGTTTCCCCGCCGACGTTACGTTCCGTTTTTCCGGTTCGCGACCCGTCGAGGCAAGTACCCCTTGCTACATGCTCTACAGTATAATTATATATGTATTGACATCCTAAACCTGTAAAATTATCTTGGTACAATCGTTTTCCATTTCGGTTATAAATTGCATTATATCATTTTGCGGTTAAACATGAAACTTACAGTTCGCAATTGAAACCCAATAATCAAATCTACCGGTTCAATCACATTTTACTGTTAAATAGCTGGTAGCAATTATCCATGTAGTTCTGTTACATTCGGACACTCGTATGCATTTAACCTGATATAACTATATTGAACCGTCACATAAATCATTGCACCGCTAAGGGTGCTTAAACCTGTTAACATGACTAAACGGCTACATTGAATTACTGCACTCTTGTGATTGAATGAAACATGCTTATTATTTAATTCATTGCTTATTTCATGTTGTTAATACCCTGTTCGATTATATATCTGATTGTGAGCACACCCACGATATTGTTTACATCTTGACCTGACATGGCCACATATATATATATGGATACACCTGACATGGTACCGTATACTGTTGACTTGACCTGATGTACCATGACCTGACCCGTTACCTGATCTTGTGTCTAATGCCAACAAACCTGACATGTAGTCCTCATGGACCGTTCCTGTTGTCTATCCAGACAAACCTGCTTTTACCTGATCCTGTGTTGGCATTAGTTCTTGATTACTGAATACCTGACTTGACATACATAACTTGGGGGTATGGGGAAATCAAAGGTGAAACCGACTTGTAACTCAACAGTTCGATACCTGTTCTGATCAGTCTTACGGGCTAGGCCAGCCCCGGAGTGATGATGCTGACATCACTCGCCCATCCTGCTACTTGTTACTGCCTAGCGGCACGTCTCGGATTCAGCCCCGAGAATCTTGACCGTGGTCCCGGGCACGCACGGGATACTATTGAGTTACATCGACGATTCATCAATTGATTTCAAAGACTTTAGAATAGAAAACCTGATAGAACAGTTTAGTTATCCCCTGCACGCTACCCTGCACTGCTTGTTTCATATTATTGCTTTATTCATGTTTATTTTTGCATTGCATGTTACATTGTTCATATTATATTACTTGTTGACATGACGCGCTGACGTCTGGGTTTTGCATGGCCCAGATTCTGTACCGCTGTCGCAGTCCGAGCAGGAGTACTTCAGCCAGCAAGCTGAGCTGTGAGTTCAGTAGTAGTTAGTTTTATTTCCTGCATTCATTTCCTGATGTGAGCCCGCATTATGGGACATACTTTTCGGTTATTTGTATTGGATCATTTGCTTCCGCATTTAATTATTATTGACTCTTGTTATTCTGGATTATGGACATGTTTTTATATTGTTTTAGCTTGTTCTTGATATCTCTACAGCCGTAATGTGACTGTGGATGGATACTTCCTACCCACAGGTAGCATGGTTGGCTATGTCGCGTGCCCAATCTGATACCAACTACCCTGCACTGTGTTTCACATTATTGCTTTATTCATGTTTATTTTTGCATTGCATGTTACATTGTTCATATTATATTACTTGTTGACATGACGCGCTGACGTCTAGGTTTTGCATGGCCCAGATTCTGTACCGCTGTCGCAGTCCGAGCAGGAGTACTTCAGCCAGCAGGCTGAGCTGTGAGTTCAGTAGTAGTTAGTTTTATTTCCTGCATTCATTTCCTGATGTGAGCCCGCATTATGGGACATACCTTTTAGTTATTTGTATTGGATCATTTGCTTCCGCATTTAATTATTATTGACTCTTGTTATTCTGAATTATGGACATGTTTTTAGATTGTTTTAGCTTGTTATTGATATCTCTACAGCCGTAATGTGACTGTGGATGGATACTTGCTACCCACAGGTAGCATGGTTGGCTATGTCACGTGCCCAATCTAGCGTACTCTGGGAAGCGGGGCGTGACATGGTTCTTTTTGGTATCAGAGTCATAGGTTAGTTGGGTTGATTCTTTTGTAGTTGGGTATTGTACCCAATACACGAATCAGAATGCCCGTGTTTAGGAAATATGTCCTGCCACTTTGCCGTTTACCATTCTTGAATCACATTCTTCCTGATTATACCTTTTACGACATGCAAACTTACTTTGCATGTCGACTCGAAAAACATGATTTCTTGTTATCTCTAAGACTTAGGCGACTTGGGTGGAGTTAAGTAATTGTGGCTATGATACCGCGGCATAGTTACAATGCGATACTCTATTTAAGTATCTTGGAGTTCTAGCCTTGATCTATATATTAAATCTATCATCATGCTAATGTTGGGTGTTTTTGATTTCAGGAATATGGCAGATAAGAATTTCAAGACGTACCAGAGGCGTGTGGACGAAACCGCCATGCTTGGAGTAATAAGAGGAATGCTGGAAAATCAGAAGAGGCAGACCGAGCTGATCCAACAGCAAGCAGACTCATTCCAGGAAGGTTTGCAGATCGTTCAGCAGTCTGTAAACAACGCTGGAGCTAAACCAGTTAACCGAGTAGGGACCGTGGCAGATTTCAGATGTTTGGGTCCGTCTACATTCACTGGTTTGGAGGAGCCATTGCCAGCCGAGCAGTGGCTAGTGGACACGGAGAATTTGCTGATTGCGGCACAGATTCCAGAGGACAAAAGAGTTGATGTGGTACGCATTCAGCTAGTGGATTACGCCCGAGAACGGTGGCTTGTGGAAGAGACCCGCTTGCCCAAGCCGATCAGTTGGGTGGATTTTTCTAAGAGTTTCCTGGAGAAGTTCTTCCCGCGGACTGCATGGGAGGAAATGGAAGAGAAGTTTATTGGGCTAAGGCAGAATGGAGCACCCGTGGACGTGCATGCAGCAGAGTGGACGAGACTCAGCAGATTCGCTGGACCTTTAGTCGCCAACGAAGCAGACATGGCACGAAGGTTCATGCGCAGCTTGGATGTGGACATCCAGAGGCAGATTGTCTCCCTGGGTTTGACCACTTTCTCACAGGTTCTTACGGCAGCTCGGAAACAACAGAGTTTATCTGGGATGAAAGGGAGCTTGCAGAAGACAGCAGTTGCGGCCAGGAATCCCGCATTTGTACCTAACCGAGCTCATGGTCGCAAGGGTATTCCCGTGGTCCGTCGCGGTGTAGCACCAATGAAGAAGCCTATGATTGTTGATCGAAGAAAGAGCGTGATTTGCGACTACTGCCATTTACCTGGACACGTGCAGAAGGATTGTCGAAGGAGACTGGGACTTTGTTTGGTTTGTGGAGCGGCTGATCACACAGTTGGTGCTTGTCCGTCGAAGCTTCGCACAAGAGATGATATTCAGAAGCCTCCGCAGAGACCGTTCCAAGGGCAGAAACAGCTGACTCAAGGACCTAATCAGGCTCGAGCTTTTACCTTGACAGCTGAGGAAGCCAAGGCATCAGGAGAAGTTGTTTCTGGTACTTTACTCGTTCATGGTTTTCCCGCATTGGCATTATTTGATTCTGGTGCATCCCACTGTTTTATGTCATCCAAATTTATAACTACACACTCAATTACCTGCACGACCCTGTCTAGTTTCTGGGACATACACACTGGGAATGGGAAAATCATATCTAGTAGGGAGTGTACAGATTGTACGGTTGTTGTGTGCGGACGGGAACTCTTTGCAGATTTCTTGGTGATAGATACGGGCAGCTATGAAGTCGTCTTGGGAATGGATTTTCTTGGCACTTTCCACGCTCACATTGACTGTAGGGAAAAGAAAGTAATTTTCCAGATTCCCGGACATCCCGAGTTTACCTTCACTGGAGGAAGCAGTTTTGTCGGGCCAGTCGAGTTTAAGGCTAGGCCGACAAACAGTATTCTTGCAGCAATGGAAGTTGATAGTGGTGAAGAGCCGGCAGTTGTTCGTGATTTTATGGACGTATTTGAAGATATATCGGGTTTACCGCCGAAGCGAGATGTGGAGTTCGCAATTGATCTTATTCCTGGTGCAGCGCCAGTATCTAAAGCGTATTATCCAATGGCACCAGTAGAGTTGGAAGAAGTTAAGAAACAGGTTGCTGAATTGCTTGAGAAGGGTTGGATTCGAAGCAGTAACTCGCCTTGGGGAGCTCCAGTTCTTCTAGTAAAGAAGAAGGATGGCACAAAAAGAATGTGCATCTACTATCGAGAATTAAATCGGGTGACTATTAAGAACAAGTACCCGATCCCTCGCATTGGAGAACTTTTTGAGCAGCTTAGTGGCGCGAGGGTATTCTCGAAGCTGGATTTGCGATCCGGATATCATCAGGTCCGAGTGAAAACAGAAGATGTTTGCAAGACGGCGTTTCGAACTCGGTACGGACATTACGAGTACTTAGTGATACCCTTCGGAGTAACGAATGCGCCGGCAGTATTCATGGACTTGATGAACCGAATCTTTTCACCGTTCTTGGACCAGTTTATTGTGGTATTCATTGACGATATTCTGGTTTACTCGAAGAGCTTTGAGGAGCATACGGAGCACTTGAAGATCGCCCTGCAGACGTTGAGACAGGAGAAATTGTATGCGAAGATGAGTAAGTGCGAGTTTTGGCTGGAGGAAGTGAAGTTTTTGGGGCATATTGTGTCTAGCGATGGCATTGCCGTCGATCCAGAAAAGATTGCAGCAGTTCGAGATTGGCCTATTCCAAAGAATGTTGCTGAGATAAGAAGTTTCCTTGGATTAGCCGGATACTACAGGAGATTTGTGGAGAACTTTGCTCGTCTGGCAGGGCCGTTGACCAAGCTTACGCGCAAGGAGGTACCTTTTGTATTGACAGATAAATGTGCGTTAGCTTTTGAGACGTTGAAGCAGAAGTTGATAACCGCCCCTATTCTGACCGTGCCAGACAATTCCGGAGGATTGGTGATTCACAGCGACGCATCTGGAAAAGGATTGGGATGTGTTTTGATGCAGCATGGGAAAGTTGTAGCGTACGCATCTAGACAATTGAAGACCCATGAGAAGAATTATCCGACTCATGACTTGGAGCTTGCGGCTGTGATTTTCATTTTGAAGATTTGGAGACACTACCTTTTGGGCGAAAGAGTTGAAGTCTTTACAGATCATAAGAGCTTGAAGTATGTGTTCACTTAGAAGGAGCTGAATATGAGGCAGCGTAGATGGTTGGAGCTGATGGCTGACTACGATCTTGATCTTAAGTACCATCCAGGGAAGGTGAATGTTGTGCCGGATGCGCTTAGTCGGTTACCAGCAATTCAGGTGTTAACTACGCAAAAGGAGATCGTTGCAGATTTTCGACGATTTGACTTGGAGGTTGTGCTACCGCGTTCTACAGGACAGTTGATGCAGTTACAAGTGCAGTCGTCTTTGATTGAGAAAATTAAAGCAGCACAATCGCAGGATCCTAGACTGCAAAAGTTTCGAGAGCAGGTTGGAGCTGGACTACGAACAGATCTACTGATCCACGAAGATGGTTCGTTGAGGTATGGTAGCCGTTTATGTGTGCCAAAGGGAGATGTTCGTGAAGAGCTTATGAAGGAGGCACACAGTTCAGCTTATTCTGTACATCCAGGAGGCACAAAGATGTACCGTGATATTCGACAGCATTTCTGGTGGGAAGGCATGAAACGGGAGATTGCTCGCTTTGTGGCTAAGTGCTTGGTGTGTCAGCAAGTTAAGGCTGAACATCAAAGGGTTGCTGGTTTATTGCAACCACTTCCGATTCCCCAGTGGAAGTGGGAACATATAACCATGGATTTCGTGACAGCTTTACCGTGGAGTCCAAAGGGCAACAATGCAGTATGGGTGATTGTTGATCGGTTGACCAAGGCAGCTCACTTTATTCCTTTCCGGGTTGGTCAATCAACGGAGACTTTGGCAGAACGGTACATGCAGGAGATTGTAAGATTGCATGGAGTACCGGTGAGCATCGTGTCCGATCGGGACACTTGGTTCTTATCACACTTCTGGAGGATTTTACAGGAAAGTTTGGGGACTCGATTGAAGTTTAGCACAGCTTATCATCCTCAAACTGATGGTCAGTCGGAGAGAACGATCCAAACTCTTGAAGACATGTTGAGAGCATGCATGTTGGACTTCAAGGGTTCTTGGGAGGATCATCTACACTTGGTGGAGTTTTCTTACAACAACAGTTTCTAGGCAACTATCCAGATGGCTCCGTTTGAAACTTTGTATGGTCGTAAATGCCGTTCACCTGTTTGTTGGGATGATGTCGGTGAACGAAGATTGTTGGAACCAGATTTGGTAGTGCAGACAGTTGAGAAGGTTAACACTATCAGAAATCATATGAAAGCAGCTCAAGACAGACAGAAGAGTTGGGCTGACACGTCAAGAAGACCTCTAGAATTCGCCATGGGTGATTTGGTGTTCTTGAAGATATCGCCGACTACAGGGGTAATTCGTTTTGGGAGTTGAAGAAAGCTTAGTCCTCAATTCGTTGGACCCTTTGAGATATTGGAGCGTGTTGGAGAGGTAGCGTACCGTTTGGCGTTACCGCAGTACTTGGCAGGTGTGCACGATGTGTTTCACGTATCTCAACTACGAAGATATGTTCGAGATGAAACACACGTTTTGGATCATTCGGAGCTAGCAGTACGAGAAGACTTGACTTTTGAGGAGCGATCGGTTGAAATCATGGATCGAAGGGAAAAGCTTCTTAAGAACAAGGTTATCCCCCTTGTGCTTGTTTTTTGGGGTAATCGATCGCATGGAGAGTCCACTTGGGAACGAGAAGATGAAATCCGACAGAAGTTTCCTCACCTCTTCTTGTAGTTCTTTGTATTCTTGGAATTTCGAGGACGAAATTCTTTTGTAGTTGGGTATAATGTAACACCCGAGCCCAATACTACTAGTTTCCGTTACTGTTTGAGCATTAGGTAGTACTCATTTCATTTATCTTGCTTATTTGTGGGTTACTGTAAAATTTTATCCGAAAAAGTCATTTCTGCACATAACAAATTTTAGCATCTAAAATGAAATTAAAAATATCCATCTTGGCCTACTTGACACCCCTAACCTCGTGGTAGCGTCCGTGCTTCGTGTTCTCGTCCCGTTCGGTGAAACGGGCGAGTTTGGACGGCTACGCGCGCGTACAGGTGTCCGTCTTGGGGGTATGCTTTTTAATCATAAAACACTCAATTTCAAAATTTGGAACCCGCTTAAAATCCTATTATTTAAATTTCGAATTTTTGGACCCAATCCGGACGCGGTTTGGAAATGTTTTATTTGGCGCCAAAATCCTAAATTTTAATAATATTTAAACTATATATATATTCCTTAACGTATGTAGATTTTTACTGTTGCGTTAAATCTTTTAATATATTTTTTAAAAACCTCTTCATACTACTCAGCCAATCACGAGGCTGATTAATCCCGTGGGCCCCATCACAAATCTCTCTCTCTCTCTCTATTCCTCTCTCTCTCTATCTCACAAATCTCTTTCTCTATCACTCTCTCTCTCTAACTTTCTCTCTCTCCCCCCTATATAAATTATTCCCTCTCCTTCATTTTTTTTAAAAACACGAGCAGCAGAAACCCAACGCCCACGAACCCTAGCCACCTTCATCCCGTCGCCGCCGCAGCCCCGACGCCGGTGCCAGCGTCACCAGCACCCTCGCCTCCTCCTCCTCGCCCACATCTTCCTTCTTCCACCACCGAGCACCCTGCACACCCGCGGCCACCTGCAGTCTTCCCTGCAGTCGCCTGAGACGCCACCGGCGACCACCTGCGCTGCCCTGGTCGTCGCCGACGATCACTAGACCCCCAGTGATCGCCTCTGTAAGTATTCCCCTTCTCACCCTTCCTCTCTTCATTCTTCAAAACTGAAACAACCCGCTGGATCTTTTCTGCAGATCGCCGGAGACGCCGTTCTCGCCGCCGTCGATCTCGCCGTCGTGGCTAGTGCCCTCTGAGACCAGTGAGTAATCCCCATCATCTTCTTTCTCTGGTCGTTTCTTTCTTTCTCTAGATCTACACCCGTGGAAACCCTATTCACTGTTTTTGTGCTCGCCGGAATCCGGCCGTGCCGGCAACGTGTCCCGACGATCCAGACGAGTACTCTGACCCGCGTGGTCCCAGTGTTCGTTGTTTGGGTTCAATCCGTGAACCGTGCTTCCGTCGCGAGTTTCCCCGCCGACGTTACGTTCCGTTTTTCCGGTTCGCGACCCGTCGAGGCAAGTACCCTTTGCTACATGCTATACAGTATAATTATATATATATTGACATCCTAAACCTGTAAAATTAGCTTGGTACAATCGTTTTCCATTTCGGTTATAAATTGATTTATATCATTTTACGGTTAAACATGAAACTTACAGTTCGCAATTGAAACCCAATAATCAAATCTACCAGTTCAATCACATTTTACTGTTAAATAGCTGGTAGCAATTATCCATGTAGTTCTGTTACATTCGGACACTCGTATGCATTTAACCTGATATAACTATATTGAACCGTCACATAAATCATTGCACCGCTAAGAGTGCTTAAACCTGTTAACATGACTAAACGGCTACATTGAATTACTGCACTCTTGTGATTGAATGAAACATGCTTATTATTTAATTCATTGCTTATTTCATGTTGTTAATACCCTGTTCGATTATATATCTGATTGTGAGCACACCCACGATATTGTTTACATCTTGACCTGACATGGCCACATATATATATATGGATACACCTGACATGGTACCGTATACTGTTGACTTGACCTGATGTACCATGACCTGATCCGTTACCTGATCTTGTGTCTAATGCCAACAAACCTGACATGTAGTCCTCATGGACCGTTCCTGTTGTCTATCCAGACAAACCTGCTTTTACCTGATCCTGTGTTGGCATTAGTTCTTGATTACTGAATACCTGACTTGACATACATAACTTGGGGGTATGGGGAAATCAAAGGTGAAACCGACTTGTAACTCAACAGTTCGATACCTGTTTTGATCAGTCTTACGGGCTAGGCCAGCCCCGGAGTGATGATGCTGACATCACTCGCCCATCCTGCTACTTGTTACTGCCTAGCGGCACGTCTCGGATTCAGCCCCGAGAATCTTGACCGTGGTCCCGGGCACGCACGGGATACTATTGAGTTACATCGACGATTCATCAATTGATTTCAAAGACTTTAGAATAGAAAACTTGATAGAACAGTTTAGTTATCCCCTGCATGCTACCCTGCACTGCTTGTTTCACATTATTGCTTTATTCATGTTTATTTTTGCATTGCATGTTACATTGTTCATATTATATTACTTGTTGACATGACGCGCTGACGTCTGGGTTTTGCATGGCCCAGATTTTGTACCGCTGTCGCAGTCCGAGCAGGAGTACTTCAGCCAGCAGGCTGAGCTGTGAGTTCAGTAGTAGTTAGTTTTATTTCCTGCATTCATTTCCTGATGTGAGCCCGCATTATGGGACATACCTTTCGGTTATTTGTATTGGATCATTTGCTTCCGCATTTAATTATTATTGACTCTTGTTATTCTGGATTATGGACATGTTTTTATATTGTTTTAGCTTGTTCTTGATATCTCTACAGCCGTAATGTGACTGTGGATGGATACTTCCTACCCACAGGTAGCATGGTTGGCTATGTCACGTGCCCAATCTAGCGTATTCTGGGAAGCGGGGCGTGACAACCTGTAACCGTTCCGGTGAGGGAATGGGAGCAGATCTCCACGAATTTCGTTATGGTGTCTACCCAGCTTTAGTAAGGGTGTGACTCCATTCGGGTGTTTGTTGTCCGGTTATTCTCAATTTGCTCAGTTGTTCTTTGTTATACTTGTGCGTACGTACTTGTTGTTGTCGGCAGTTGGTATTGTCACTCGCCAGTGTTAGAGTTCTCCTTCGATAGCTGTTATCAGGAGACACTCCAATTGGCAACCTTTAGGTTTGGTTGTTAGGTCGTGTCGATCACCAATCTGTTTTTCTGACTCTGCGTAGTAGGATTTTTGGACCCCAGCTAGTCTAGAGATTTCGGAGATGATCCAGTTGGTTCAGGTCAGGATGATGACAGTCCTGTGCGGACAGAGGTCTTATGCCGACCATGGTGGTCGCAGACTTGGGTTCGCAATGGGAGATCATGTAATCCTACGGACTTCCCGATGAATGACATGTTGAGTTTTGGGAAGCTTATCTCAGAATTATAGGTCCTTTTAAGATCCTTAAAGCAAGTTAGTTCCGTTACCTTTAATTTGGCACTTCCGCCCAGATTATTGAGTATTCACTCCGTATTCCTTGTGTCGATAATTTGCAATTACCTTCATAACTTTCTCACATGATTCAGCACCAGACCATTTAGCTTGGACGCGATCATTCGTTCACCAGCAGTCAATTGTGTTAATGGCTCGGCAGGTGGAGAACTTTCGGTCAAAGTCTTGCCATCTGTGAAGAGTTTTCTTGGACGTAGCCGTATAATGAGATAATCACTTGGGAGGCTGCGAACGAGATAGGAGAGTTTGTAATCTTCTGTTTGAAGGTATGCTTAGTGAAAATTTTAAATTCGGGAAAGAATTTTTATAAGGGGGGAGATTGTAACGATTTAGAAATCGTTATGTGAATGTTTCCGTTTTTGGGTAAAATTTGTCGGTATTTTCTGTTTTATACCGACTGTGATCAAACGACTATATAGACTTGCCAGTACCTAGTTATCCTAAAATAAAGTTAGTGCGCAAACTTTGGGGTTATATGGGACGTTTTGGTCCAATTTGAATTTTTCCCAATTTTAATATTATTTTAATGCGGGTTTACTGTAAAAAGTTTACCAATTCGGGTTCCTCACTTTTTATAACATTTAATTAATAATTTATTATTATTTGTTATAAGCATGCACGCACGTGTGCACGTAAAAGTAAGGGTTTGTTTGTGCTAATTTTTGTTATTAGCAACCATGACACTTAACCCTAATCTTATCCTTTTGCTTTAATCCTTGTTAATCCAATCCTTAACCCTTTTTTTTCTCTTGATCTTTTGTGAGAGAGAGAGAGAGAGAGAGATATTTGTTATGGATGAGTGAGGAGGTGGCATTTGAGTGTGTGCATGCATTAATGGTTCATTAATGAAGTGATACACTCACTCTCATTCACACCCTACACTCACCTCCCTCTCTTTTATCCTCACACCCTCTCTCATTTCTCTATCTCTTTCTCATTTCTCTATCTCCCTCATCAAACTGAACACAATCCTTTCTAACACCCCCTCATCAAACTGAACACAATCCTTTCCAACACAAATCCATCACAAAATTCACTAATTTTCATCCAAAATCACATCTTTTCATGGATATTGCCTATTGGATGCCTTGGATCATACAAAGCTAGGATCTTTGTGTTCTTTTGTGTAGGTAATGTTTCTTTTCTGTTGTTTAAGTATTTTTAGTGTAGCTTAGCTTGTTAGATTTAGTTTAGAATGTTTAAGGTTTAGTTTGATGCGTAATATCGTATTTTTAGTGCCTATATGTGATATATGTGATCTGCTGTGACCCGGACTTTTTACTAGAAAACCAAACAATATAGTTTTGTAGTACCTGTGACCATAGGACCCCACCTGAGAAACGACCCCACCTGCTCGGACCTCGGCCGGCGACAGGAGGCCCAATTCCGGCGACCTCGGCCCCTAGGAAGAGTTGGGGTGTGGGATTTTGAGGGTAGGTCTATGCTGTAGTTTGGGTGTGTTTGGTTCTGTTTGTTTGTTGAGTTTTCTCTGTATGCAAAATCTGGGATCACTTAGGTAGGTTGTAGTGTTTTGTGTTCGCGTGATACGTTATACGACACGGATCGTGCACTTTGTGTGGTTTTGCTCTTAAGTTGTTTTCGTCGTGTCGCTACACACGTTAGCCACAATACGAACACTTAAGAGGATATTTTGTGTTGTTGTGTCGATCTAATGAAGTGTGTACGTGTTTTAGGGTTATTATTAATATACACTTGTTTTATTGTCTTACTGTTGTAGGTTCGCAGGCGGGGACTTCGGACACTGCTACCAGGGGAAAACAGGTGGTAGATTTCACCTAGCTTGGAGCGTTGGTGAGTAGATTTAACATCTACAGGGGAATCGCCCGCATGGCGTTATGCGTCTGGGCTAGTGATATTAATACTTGTCGTATATTCTATGTCATATTTAGAATAGCGCATTTACCCTATTACTTAGTTATTGTTGTGGTTGGACTGGTATCCTTAGGACACTGCACATATTATTGACGACTCATGTTGCACTAGCACTAATTGTATGCTACACATACCGTCAATAATTGCCATATCACGCACACCCCACTTATAGATATGATATTGCTTGGTTAGGAATATTGAGACAATGATTCATATTTCTTATCGCATATGACGTTTAGCATACCTGTATATCCACATACTTACACATATGCCTTCTTATTTTCACGTGCTAGATACCTGTATACCTATAGAGTATTGTACCATTAGGGATAGGTACATACATACCTTATGACATAGCTACAGGTATACCTTGCACACATACTTCACTTATACTCAGAGGGTATACTACATCATTACTTATAGGTAGATACATATACCTTGCTATACCTTATTGTTTACACATATATCTGGTTATAGCTACATATTTACCTTTACTTGATATTATTTAGAATTGGAGAAATTAGGAATCGCATGATGTTTATATTAACTTGTTGCAGTTACTTAGCGGATTTTCCTTTATATACTTACATCTCAGTTTATGTTGCATATATTATATTCATGAATTTTCGTATTGTGATATGGATTTCATATGATGTCTCTGATATTTTTATTCCTTTGTATATATAACAGGGGTTTAGGCCGCTGTTATATATGCCCTTACACCAATATTAGTGGAATGGGATGCCAATATATTTGTATTAACATTTCTTTTACTTCCTTGTATATATAACAGTGGGTTAGAATGCTGTTATATATGCCCTTACACCAATATTAGTGGAATGGGACGCTAATATATGTGTATTGATTCATTCATATCTTATTTATTCTTTACATGATATACGTAATATATTTATTCATTATATGAGGGGCCTATATGGTCGATGTGAAGGGCCTATGTGCTCGGGGCCTATGTGCTCGATATGAGTGGGCCTATATGGTCGATGAGTGGGGCCTATGTGCTCGGGGCCTATGCGCTCGATATGAGTAGGCCTATATGGTCGATGAGTGTGACCTATGTGCTCAGGGCCTATGTGCTCGATGTGAGGGGCCTATATGGTCGATGTGAGGGGCCTATGTGCTCGGGGCCTATGTGCTCGATATTGTATATATTTTTACATATAAATTTATATACATCATCATATTTACTCATGCAATTACATTTAGGGTGTTAGAAATTTACTTGATATCGAATTTGGGATATAGCAGATTTATTGAGATTGGATACATGATATATATGAGATTTATTCGATATTGTACATTCAGGATTTGTGAGACTTATATGATACGAGAGCCAAATTGGGGGCTGTTTGGAGAAATCGGGATTTGGATTGTCTTGATGGATTGTGATCCTACCACGATGTCAGGATTCCATGGAAATGACATATTTCATTCCATACTCCACATTTATTGTTTATGCACTGTTTCATGTATTAGTAGTACCTGTTAGTGTATCTTTCATGACTGTTGCATTTACATACTTATTTATATGCACTGCTTCATGTGTAGTTGTACCTGTTAGTGTACCTTTCATGATTGTTGCATATATACATTTCATATCAGTATTGTATGATTGTTGCATACAGATTGTCATATTATTGCGGCATGTATTATTAGTACCTGCTAGTGTACTTTTAATGATTATCGCATTCATATGACCTTTTATTGCTTTTAGCTTACATATGTTAGATTCGCGTTGTACGTGCATACTTGCGATTACCTGCATATGTTATTTACTATTCACGAGTTGTCAACTCACCCCCGTTGTACCACAGTTGTTTTGCAGGGTGTTCCCCAGAGTAGTCGAGGCAGGCTATTATCATCCATCTTATCATCTTTTGCTACGGATACCGCATCAGCTCACAGTGTGTAGTTTTTTTAGGTGGGTTTTGTGGTTATTCGTATTATATTGTATATTCGTTGTATCCTTGTACTCTCCATCTACTATATTTTCATGTTGACTAAGAGATTTGGTGAGGACGATATTGTATATTATTTGTGACTTGTTTGTCTTTTATACAGTTTCCTTTCTATTGTCTTTTATTTCTTCGCTACGGCGTCATATATTTGTTGTGGTGGATGTTTTCCGCGTTTAGGCGTGAATTTGCTCCCGTTGGGGATGCTTTACTTTATGTTTATGTTGTAACCATTTTTGGGGCTAGTTTTTACAAAGGAGGTGCTGCCAAAATTTTAAAGAATGAAAGTTGGACTTTTAATGAATTTGGGTTGTGATTTCAAATATTTCAAAACTCCTATTATCTATTCTTGTCTTTTTAATGGTTTAGATTTCTGGGTTTTGGATTTTTTTTACTGCGTTACGTCTGTAGGCGTTGCGTAGTATTAGGGCCGTCACGTGCCAATTTCGGATCGTGACATTTACCAAATTATATAATTTAATAATTAAACATACAAAAT